>VBVQ01001403.1:0-35478 GCA_011636635.1 Tetramorium simillimum
GTATTGGCGACTTTCCTCTATGTATTATGTTAAATCATATTGTACTGTATATGTAGCAATACTATATTTTATCAAAGTATAAAGTCATAAATTAGAAGGAATATTTTAAATAATTATTATAATACACATATGACAATTAGGATCTATTTTCGTGATTAAAATAAGTCGACTTGATATAATAAGTGATTTATATTTTTTCATTTATTTGCTAATATTTCAGTTATATTACTGAACTCGAATAAAGTATTTTTTTTTCTCTAGCGATTTATTTATATAACTTTAGTAATGTTGCGTATAAAGTGTTAAGACCAAACAAATATGCATTTATTGTTAATAGTATATATTCGCATATAACGCATTTTCTATGCACATGCGTTACGCAACTGTGCTAATTCAATACAAAATCCAATTGAAAATTGATTTTTTGTTTTGGATTACTTATCGCGTAGAATAAATCACCGTGAAATAAGATACTGCCGAACTCGTAAGCTGAAAAGTGAATATTACTCTGTACATACATTGCGTAAATGTTAGTAGGTAGTTTAATTTTTTTTCTATCAAAGAAATCTTAATTTTACTGTAGTAAAACCATCCAAGGATGCAACAAATATACTGAAACACGATATGGTAAGGTTTACTCTTCCTCTTTGCAACATAAATAATAACAATTTCTGCGCAGACAATGGTGCTGCGTACCAAATTCCATTATATCTACAATTTTTAAAAATTAATTTAATTATAAACTAATATAAAATTAAAGACATTTGCTAATTAGCGCTAAATTAATTACAAATTTAAAAATATCAGAATAAACAAAAAATTGGATTTAAATCGAATTTAGAAAATAAATCAATGTTGATCTAGTACAACTACATAAAAATGCAGTACTCACGTGGCATTGTATAGGTCTGTTCCCTTATTGATTACTGCTTGTCCACAGTAATTAGCAATAAATAAATAAATCACATGAGTAACTATTAACCCAATGCTTACACATAACTTATTGGCATTATTTGATGTTATTAAGTGAAAGAACTGTAAAACAAATTGTTATGAAAAAGCAGATCTTACGAGCCTAATGGTCTTAGAAAGCAGATTAAATAAATAGAATCAAAATTAAATAGAATAGATATATACGTTACTTACTACAAGAAGATTGAAAGTTAAAGAACTAACACCAACTACGATCAGAATAGCGAACGGAATCAAAAAAATAGATGTCATAAATTTATTAAACCTTCAATGAAAAACTAGATATTGAAACTATTACATTATTAATCTAAATACGGCATTATATATTCATTTAGGTACGATATATTTGACGATTTCACGCAAAGAAATATATGAAAATAATTCTAACCGCAAGTTTAATGCTGTCTATAAATATTGCATTTAAACTCAAGAAAATATTAATAAATATATCAATACTGAAAATTAAATATGCGTTTATAATTGTATTTATGATAATCTTACATGTAACAGATAAGAAATAACTTAGAAAATTAAATGCTTTACAGAAAGTTTGATAATAAAAATATACTAACTGAGCAGCCCTTTGATGCATAACAATTGCACGTACAATCTTCTGGTGAAGGAGATACTTTTTTCTTGGATCAGGTATTGCTAATATATTTCTCTCGAATGCAATTTCTATTCGGTAACTATGTATAAGAATCTATTAATGTATATTATGATTGAAACAAGTACTTGACAAGGAACAATAAGCACATTTTATATCTATTACCTTGCGATTCGGAGTAATCCACATAAATGCGCTACATATGTTATAATTGTTGTACCGGTGCTCCACATTGTGATCATTCCTACATTTATGACCAAAAACTCATGTAACAACATAATCTGAATATATTTATCTCGACTGACGAAGTATTCCGTGATCATAACAAGCTGATAGGAACGTGATCCATTCAATGGTAATATAATGTCAAGTATCAATGGCAGACGTTGAAATATTCCAACAACGAATATGAAGAGAGTACCTAACACTGGAAAATATTATACCTAACTTAATTATGTAACTTGTTTCAAATAAGCATTGAAGTATGTGTCAAAATATATGTTGTCTCGTTAAAAAAATATTAATGTAAAATATATTTATGTGCATATCTATAGAGAATATATAACTATGAGTTGTTACCCGTCACGCTTATTATGGCAATTCTTATATTGCTAGCGTATTTCTCTATAATGTCAATTTCTATTTTATCCTTCAACGAATTCCAATCATTTTTTATTTGCTCCATTAGTTGCTTTAACTGTTCCATTTTTTTTAACAACATTTAGACTACATTGCATTTTATAAATATCGTAATTACATGTTTAAATAACACCAATTTGTCTTCTTAAACTTACATTATTTTTCTGAATGATAAAGACAAAATATTTTATAGTAGCAAAAAGAAGAGGTAGAATAAATGAGAGAAGCATGAAAAGAAGATCTGTACTGTATTGATTTGTAATAAATACCAGCAACTAAAAACAGTGTTTAAGATAAATATTGATTACAAATTATTTTTATGTAGATATTTAACATATAAAACAATTTTTATTATAAAATAAAATAAATAACAAAATAAGATTGTTTAAAGAATTTATATAAAAGATAATTTATTATAAAAATAATAATAATAAGTTGTCGTGTATTATATGCCAAGTAAAAGTATGTGATAAAATAAAAAAAAGTTTATTAATGCATTTATTTAAAAAATTTGATCATTTAATTGTAACATTAAAATTTTTTATTTAGTGTATGAATATACCTGAAGAAGAATAGTTATCAAAAGAATACTAGCGAACAGAACTTTACGTATTTGCGCGAAATACGATTGTTGATAAGGCCATATTCCAAGCGCCTGAAGAATTATTCGATTAATCTTATAATAGCGTTCCTCGATCGCATACATTTTACACGAGACCTGTGATCCGACTGCGTCCTCGATTGTCGTATTATTTTTCTCGAATATTTTGTGAATTTCAAACGATTGATACGATAAAAGCAGTTATAAGAAAATAACTCTCCCATTTTAACGTTGAATTCATTTCATGATATAGTCAGAAGCAAATTAGTCTGAATTATCTCAATTTGCAATAATATTTCTATAATGTACAATTTGAATAATTTTCTTGCGCAAACGCAGTTAAGACTTCTATTTCTTAGCAATGGAAAATGTTTCAGTTTCTTCAAGCATATTGTAGGATTTTCTCTTGTCTTGTATGTAATTATAGTGTCTTGACGAGCATAAAATAAACACAACATTCTGTTATTTGGTAGATATAAGCATAGACATAGTATATCTAGTGCGTCTTACGCTCGGTCTAGATATACTATGTCTATGGATATAAGAATATGAATAATATACAAGGAAAATTAAACAAGAAAAAAATAGAATTATATAAGAGATTATTTGTACATAGACAGCAATATACGTAAGTATAGACAATTTATGTTTCTTTCACTTCACTTTAATGTAAGCTAATGTAATTAATAACTAAAAATCACTTTAATTAATGTCATGTACATTTAATTCAATTTAATTACGTATTTGCATATATCGATAACCAAATTACAGATTTGGTAGAAAATCTATGTAATTTGAAGCTGACAAGAAGTCTTTAGTTCGCAGAATATAATCGACGGGAAAACATATCGTTTACGAACTTCTCACGGTACTTCCTATCGCAGCGTGCATCATAAATGTCAATTAGCGCTACAATACCTCACAAACGTGAGAACAACGCCAATTTACTTGCTTTCATGCGCCACACATCATTATCTCTACGGATTATCTTGCGTCAGAGCGTTTTCAGATTCTCCTAATTATAAAATAACTACCGAATATATCACAAATATACGACTATTATTACGAGCGATGGATTTATCTTACTAATATATCAACATTCCGTAATAGCATTTTTAAATTTAGCTTTAGAAAGCTATATTGACAATGTGATTTTAAATGCAAACTTATAAATATACTTATAATAAAAATGGTGTTTTTTAAAAACTCAATTCTCGCTTAATATATGTTCAATATTTCCAACAGTTTTAGATGAAACTTGTTATATTTATGAATTCAATTTTGGTGCTAATTCTATGATCATGCTCACATATTTGATTCTTACGCTATTCTCGCGAGTTTGAACGAAAAATTCAATTCAAATGTAGAAATGTCGACCTTTTTATTTGGCTAATTAATTAAGAACATAGCAAGAGTTATTTAAATGACGAAATCTTTTATTATTGTATAGTATGGTTGGCTGTATCTCATTTTTAATTGACAGCATTGTTCTGCTAAAATTTTTATGAAAATTGCATTTCAAAATCAGTATGTCCGAATTGTCAGATTGTATTTTACACTTTTATCAAAAAAGAACATGTTTTATGCAACAACATAGAAATTACTTTCTCAAGCGTAATCTTATATGAACTCTTACCATTGATGAAATTGTAATATAATTTTATTATTAAAAAGTCATTTATCTGAACATAAACTGCGACAAATTTGTATATTTATTTCATTAATTTTTCTTTCAAATATTACTGGTTTAGATTACTGAGAACTGTTACAGAACACTGTTTATGAATAGTGCAATCTACGTATTTACATCCCATAGATGCTGCAGATCGAGTTTCTGATGAATGAACTGCAATGCCACAAATCTTAGGCATAACACACACGTACACACAATAATCTCACTCTTCTCTATTTTCATCTATTCAAATATTATATTTCGTTGGATTTTAATTATTTTATTTGGAATATTATATATTTTATATATATATATGTGTGTCTATATTGCATACAATTGTTGCATCTCTTCAGTTCTCATATCACATTTTTGTATAATTTTCAAAGATTAAATTATAACTCATTATCTCTTATTACGGTTTAATAATACGTTAATTTATTTTTCTTTAATATATTATTTGTAAATTTTATTAGAAAATTTTATTAGAAACAGTAAAATGTTTATTTAATAACCGATTGATAATTGTCAAATGAGGAATAATTAAAAAAATCTCTAGCGTGAAGAATATTTAACTTTATTTTATAGGAAACTTTATTTAAAAAGGGAGCATATAAAAATTGCTTTCATATTGCTCACTTAATCCTTTCATTTTCAAAAAGCTTACAACAACAAAATTGTTTGTATTTTTCTACATTCTACATGACAAATTAAAAACATTTTGACATTTTGAAAACGTATAAGAACTTTTCTCTACATGTTACTTGTATCACAGCTATGTATAACAATTCGCATACTGCAAAGTTATTAGACATGAACACTATTTTTTTACCTTTGGTAAATCCATTTAAAATATGTGAAAAAAGTTATTATAATTTTACAAGCTTTTATTGTACTTATAATAATAATTTTTTTTACTGGATCATAACGTCAAATGAAAGAAGAGAATATTCTAACGTTAAAAAGAAATAAAGATAAAAAATTTTTAATTACATATTAAAATACGTGCATAAAATCTATGCATAAAGACTATAAGTAAATTATATACATATATCTATAGATATGAAAATGTAAACTGCAAAATAGCAGTATATTATTTTATAATTCATAATACGTAATCATGTGGATGCATTGGGATTGGAAAGGTTAATAAACGTATATATATATATCCACTATAATGATTGACTGTATGAAAAAATAACGGATACGTGTATGTATGTATGTGCAATCTGCGTTATTATATACCACGATAATTCTTCCATCCACGATTAAACGATCAATTATTAATTCGGACGTTTTGCTCGTTTTGTTTCAGAACTCCGAAATATCGCTGTTTGAAACGAATATTCGTTTCATGGGAAGCCTGCTTGCCTGTTACGCTCTCACGGGAGACGTGATGTTCCGGGATAAGGCGGCGCAGCTCGGCGAACGGATGCTGCCTGCCTTCCAGACGGAAACCGGAATTCCTCATTCCCTCATCAACCTCCATACCGGGGTAAGTGCGGCTTTTCGTTGCCATAACACGCTAGTGCTCGCATCAACGCGTCGAGATGGGTTCGATGTACTTTGATATTACATTAATTTCGTTCCTCTCCCCGAAAAAAAGGACCTACTCATTAACTGCATGGAGATGAAAGACTAAAACAAGAAATCACAGATACGTAATATCGTGAATTTATATAGCTTGTGTCAAACTCACATATATATTTTAATGAGAAACTAAAATTAATTCTAGGAGTCAAATCGAAAGAATAACTTTTTAAGATAGTTTCTTTATAACCGAAATATTTAATATTGAAAATTAAAAATTAAACCGCAAAATTATGACAAAAATTGACGTTTAAAGAATCTTTTCAGTAAAGAAAGATTCTTAAATTATGTATAAAGCAATCATTTAAATATGCAACGCAAATCTAGAGATCACTTTAAAGATCATTTTACATCTAAATTATTAATTTCTGAAGATGTATTAATTTAATAAGATAATCAAGAAATTGTCATAAAAGTAATGTATAGTTTTATACATATTTTCGTAAATCCACTTATTACAATTTTTCCTAGCGAATCGTTGATTAATGAATGAAACACGCAATATAAATACAAAATATACAGCCCTTGCTCGCATGACTGTAACTTAAAGAAGGTTACTCCAGGGCGTGGTGTTTCCACTTTTGCGCACTTCTTGTTAAGCATTGTATGTGGCAATGATGTTGCGCTTTAATTGAAACGATTCCATCAGGTCACGTCTGTCGAAATAGCGGCGCGCGATTAATATGCAAATTCTTAATTGGATGGATAATGAGGCCGCAGGAGGCGGATAAGGCCTTTGGCTTCCTCTGCACGATGGATTATACGTCCATTCATATATGTTACTTTATCTTTTTTATATCTGCTTACTTATCGATTATTCGGCGACAAAATAACATCAAATAATTGTTTATAATTATCTATAAGTAAGGACGAAGATTTCTCTTAAAAAAGCGCTTGATTAATTTGAATAAAAGGAGCTCTTGTTATCTTTGGCGTTAGCAATTTAAATAAATAAAAATCAATCTATCACGTAATTGATGATAAAGTATAAATTTAAAAATAAAGTGATGTTTTTTTTCCAAATCAACTACTGCTTATTATTTTTTTCAATGCTCTTACAACTATTGATTTGAATATCTAATCGCATATGTAAAGCAACATAAGTTACAAAAATTTGTCGCTTATTATGCATGTATCAATTGTATGTATATAATATTTTTTATATCATATGTAACTTGCTACGAGTATTACAATGTACTTGTAATAATGAGAAATTTTTATTCTCTTTTTCCTTTTAACAACAGAAGATGTATGCAAACGCTACGTCGCGCACATACTCGTTTCTCTTACCGCGATGAAATTATAACGGGCAGATTAATTGGCTAGATTAAATTATAAAGCGATTATGCTTCTCCCATCGGAAGTTCATTTACCCAAATCCTCGTTAGCATTCGGGCGATATCCGATGAACAGGTTGCCTTTTCGTTTCTTTGGGTTCTTGACACTTCAACAATGGTTTTCTATTACTTAAAACCGCATCAGATTTCACTCTACAAAATTTCCATATTATTCTTAATCTCGTGATCTTATTCATAAAGAAATAGCATATTCTGCCTGCTCTCATGGATTATACCATTTGTATTACGATTTACTTTTCATAAATTCTGAAGAATTGAATAGTCAAATAAATTAATTAATTCTTTTGCAAAATATAAATTAAAACTATTTCAATTTCTTTAATAAGGTGGATTTATTATGAAAATTAATAAATGTGTAATATAATAATAATATATAAATAGTTAAAACAAAATTTGCATAAATTAATATTTTTTTACTTTGTCTTTTTTTCTTCCTTCGTACAGTAAAATGTTTCATTTTATTATGTGTGTGTCCAAATACCATATAATATAATTTTCTAAAATATTGTCATACTTGACCTCTATCCGTTTATTACTTTGAACATTTTATATCTCGCAATATATTCTAGCTAGAAACTTGCGCTTATTTTTCAGGCCAGCAAGAATTACGGTTGGGCGAGCAGCGGCTGCAGTATTTTATCCGAAATCGGAACGATGCATCTTGAGTTTACCTACTTAAGCGATATAACGAATAATCCAGTGTTCAAGAGCAAAGTTGAAAACGTAAGGAAAGTCCTGAAGAGTCTAGACAAACCGAAGGGTCTATATCCAAATTATATCCATCCAAGAACAGGAAAATGGGGTCAACGTAAGTGGAATCTCAATAATCTGCATTATATTCATTTACCTCTTGCTTTTTTTGGTTAATATTCATAAACATATAAAAAAATTGCTATTTTTGTCTTGTTTACGAAAAAATGATGAAAAATTTTATACACTGAATAAAGAGCTAAATATACTTTTTTGTTCCTTTACAATCAGTTATTACACCAAAATTGTATTTAAAATTGATATTACGAAATCGTAATAATTCAGAATATTTAAACTTATTTTCGGGAAAACTTTATTTTTTTAATTATGTCATTGTTGCAGTAAATGAGCAATATATACGTATCCAAGCGCGTAATTTACTTAAAAAAATTATTTATAGGCCATTCAATGGATAGAAATATAATTTGAAAATGTAGAAAATTGCGTCTCTGTTATCCTTATGCTTTGTACATACATCTGTTTCCGTGTCACTTATATTAATTGTTTTATCCTCATTACTATTATCTTCGCATAGATATCTGGCACAGCAACAATATCACATTTACATTTCCGTTGAATACATTGACATATTGAATTCACGATCAAAAATCTCCAAAAATAAAAATTTTCATGTTTTCGGCTAAACGATGTCGGATCAATAAATATGTATATCTGATAACTTGTCACTATAATTTTACATTTAATAAATTTTTGAACGTAAGAACATTTTGCAAGAAATAAATTTTTTATCTGACGGCTATCGATTGCACCGTGAAAATAGTTTTCGCAAAGTGGAAAATCCAACTTTGATCACTTTGTTTTTTTTTTTCGCTGTTTCACATCGTCGGCTCATGTCGTTTCGCGAAAAGACGCTCCGACCGCCGACGCCGCGGCGTCGGTGCTGTCTTCGCTATAGCCGATCTTAAATATCGCATTTATCATCCTCTGCCTTGGATCCTAAATCCCCTGCGCCTGCGTACCTTCTCATTGCACGTATGACGAAATCCTCAGGGATATATATCATCCAAATCGTTTGGTCTAGCCTTATCGCACATCCTTCCCACATTTTTCACGGTTTCGCTCTGGCGAACACGTCCGTACTAAATACACCAAAAGAAAAACATTGCTCGAATGAACAAAATTGAATTGTTCGTTCGAGCACTTCTTTTTCTAAGCGTAACAATAAAAATTAATATATTATTGGCATATTATTTTTTTACAAGAAGATATAACTATTGTCTCTTTGCGATGAATGAAAATTAGTGTTTAAAATGCAGTTTGTCATATATTCAAATTGTAACTAACATTTAAAGCTTAAACTCATGTGGCTCGACTGATCTTCGTGCATTTTCGCGTGATAACGTTCTTACTATGCTACCGCGGAAGTAGTGATCTGAGAGATAAAGCGAATCCGTACGTCCTTTCATCGCAAATCTCACATAAAATGGGAACCGTGTTCTTAGCTAGCCCAAGGCACCTAGGAATTAACCCGGTAGATATCAAGAAATGTGCCCTTTGTTTCGCCTGCCTCAAACGTGATCGAAGTAGACCAGCAGCGCGGAGAACAAACCCCTCTTTTCCGGGAAAAGATTCTTCCAGCATTCCTTTATCTCGCAGCGATTACCGTTGCTATCCGTTTTAAAGTGGTATCCCTTTTAAAGCAGTCGAACAGCCGTTTTATCTTGCAAAACGAGTCGCCCGCAAGTCTTTAATTTCGCTTTAACATGAAAGGAATGGAAAATAAGAGCAATTGGTGCATTTGAGATTTTTGAACGGGGGAAAGCAAATCTTATTATTTGTATTCTAAAACTCCCTTTGATATAACGCGTGCAAAGGTATAGGTTTCGCTCGTTTTAAATCTTTTAACATTTACTTAAGTGATTCATATGATTATCTTAAGATCTAAGATAAGATCAAGCTCTTTAAGATCAAGCTCTTAACTAATATGAATATTATATAAATTATAATTTATTTCATCACAAGTGTCCATATATCGATAATACAAATTATTGTACAGATTACATAATTTATTTAATTGTCAATTAACTTTAATAATATTTTTAAAAATATACGCCCAGCATTTTTTTCTTTAATCTAAAGAGAACATAAATAAGAAGATATAATATCCTAGAATCTCTATATTTTTCTTTCATTCCTTTATCCTTTAATCAAATCCAAGTAAAGTTCTTTTTTATCAATTTACAAAAAACCTTTTATTTTTTAATTGCACATAATACAAAATCTTTTAAGCGGCCTAACATATTTATTTAAAAATTATATCAGAAACTAAATTTATTAAAGAATTTGTACATGAAAATGTAGCGGGCCTCGCTTAATGATTTCCGGAGAAATATGTCGTGGATTCTCTTGGAATTCGCATGAAATTTATTTACGACAGAAATATTTTCATGGGAATTGCAGATCATATGTCGCTCGGTGGACTCGGCGACAGTTTCTATGAGTACCTACTGAAAGCTTGGATCCAGTCGGGCAAGGAGGATGTCGAGGCACGTGAAATGTATGACGATGCTGTAGCCGCTATAACCGAGCACATGATCAAGACATCCCCTGGCAAGCTTGTATACGTGTCGGATTTAAAATATGACAGACTTGAGCACAAAATGGGTCATTTGGCTTGTTTCGCCGGTAAGTTTTCACATGCATTAATATAATTATTATTATTTTTTTATCGCAATTTATATCAAGCTCGAGCAATACCGATACTCGAATAAATGCGACTAAATAATTTAATTATATTATAAATACTCCATTTATCGACTAACCGGTTTAGTTTATTAATTATAAAAATTATTTATTCAATTAAAGCTTTAGCATCATAAGACAGATTATTTTCTTTCTTTATATCAATATAAAAAGGACCAATTTAACGACAAGAAAAGAACAATAACGTTATCATGGCTTTGTAGGTGGTATGTTTGCTCTGGGCGCTAAAACTCTGGAAAACGAGATGTCTGAAAAATATATGAACATCGCCGCTGGTTTGACCAATACGTGTCATGAATCATATGACAGAAGCGCTACAAAACTCGGCCCTGAAGCTTTCCACTTTATCGAAGGCAACGAGGCCAGGAGCTTAAAGAACGGTGAAAAATATTACATTCTACGACCGGAGGTAAGTCGCCCGCGCTTTCATCTAAAATCAAAACTACGATGAATTGATAAAGCATCATTATCGACTACATTTCTCTGAAAGAGAAGGGGGGGGGAGAGAGAGAAAAAACTTGTCATAAAAAAATTTTGTAAATTATCTTACTACTCGAAATCATTTTCACAACATTATTTTAACAATGAAACATATTATACATAAACAATCAACTAGCTTATGCAATTATATTTATGCAAATTAAATATGACATTTTTTCTTTTTTAATTAGATAATTAATTTAATTAATTTAATTATTAATTATTATATCTTTGTAAATTTACAACAAAAATTATAAAATAAAAAACTAATTTTTCATTTTATCCTTTTTTATAAAAAGATGGATATAATTTATTGAATGATAAAAAACAAAATATTCTTCTCCGCAGACTTTCGAATCCTACTTCGTAATGTGGCGGTTAACAAAGGATCCAAAATATCGCGAATGGGGTTGGGAAGCGGTTCAGGCATTGGAAAAGCATTGTCGGGTTCCCGGAGGATTTACAGGACTTAACAATGTTTACCTAGTCGACTCGGCGAAAGACGACGTCCAACAAAGTTACTTCTTTGCTGAAACATTGAAGGTAAAGAAACGACGCATCGTTTCGATTTGATTTACGCTCCTTCTCACAAAGACTGACTTAAATGGTTAATATTTACACCTTTTTGGCCACAGCGGTACCGCGCAAATTTACATGTGCAACGTAAAGATTTGATTGGCACTGTATTATACAATCCTTTTTTTTATTTTCTATCCAATTTTTTCTGCAAGCTAATTTTTATGACATAAAAATATTTTTTTAATCAGCATGTTTATAAAACAAAAAAGAAATAGATATAATATTTGATAAGGAAACATTTCAATAAAGAATATTATTTAAGATATTTAATTAATAAAATCGATGCGAGAAAAAGAGTGAAAATGTTAATAAAAATATGCATATATTATAAAAGAGTAATAATATGTAAGTATAAAAATATTAAATGTGAAAATATTTTATCTTTTTTCAGTATCTCTATTTGCTCTTCAGCGACGACGATCTCATAAGTCTAGATGACTGGGTATTCAACTCTGAGGCTCATGTGCTTCCTATCAAGGGCAATCCTCTGTATCGCCCCGCTCCCTCTTCTTTATAAGCCAGACAAGTTCGCGACAGATTGAATGATACTGACAATTCTCGTTCGGCAGTGATGGAACCGACAGATATAAATATTTATAAATATATATATAAAATAATACGATACACAGTGGATCAGAATTAAATAGTGACAGAAGACTGAAGAAATTTACTTTGAATTAACGAAGCATTTCTTTCGCCAATTCTTTTTACGTGATATTATGTCAATTGTGACAAAAACAAAAAGAAAATTGAATTTTCTGTTCTTCAATTTTTTTTTATTCGTCATTTTAAAAGTGTTAATTTTGCAATAATAAAGATATTATTTGTATAAATAACGTTACGCGATCTATTTCAATTTTGACCCATTGTGTAACACAATAAAACTGCGAATTAATGAAGAGGATGAAGAAGAATTAGTCTGCCCTTCGATCGCGTTTAGAGCGAACGATACATTTTAAATTAAAATAATTATTTTAGGTAAACGAAAGAGAGAGAAAAAGTCAGAGAGTAAGAGAGAGTGAGAGAAAGAAAGAGCGCGAGGAGAATGAGAGTGAGAAAAAGCAGAATGAAAATGTTAACGAACGTTATTTAAGCCACACGTTTGTAAATAGCAAAAATAAAAAAAAGTGAGAATGAGAGAACGAGCGTGAGAATTATGATGAAAATCGGGAAACATGTTGCGAGAATGTGAATGCTTCGCCCATTTCCTTTTCCAGCCGCAGCGCAAAGCGATCTACTTTACATTTAAATGTATATTCATAACGTTAACATTTTTGACATTCTCTAAAGATCACGGCAGGATAATCAGTGATGCAGCCGCGTTCCTTTCTTTTTCGTCAACAATTACTCTAGACACACATAACTCTGCCAGAAATACGCGAAAAAGCGTTATTAAGACTGGAAATTTTATCGCATTGTACATGTATATTAGAAAAAGATATTAATTGAATTAATAAATTTAATTGTTGATAATGTCCATTTATGTAACAACAATGTTGCGAATATCTCTGTCGTCAATATCCTTTCGAGCGTTAAATTTTGACGAGTTATACATCGCGTACGAATTCAATTGTCGTTGTTAATTGAAACTATGTGTAAATTGCTTTCATGTAGCCGAATGAGGATAAGTTACGTCGACACCAAGCATCGATACAAACTTGTTTTGTGAAACTAAAAATGAAACTGTCAGTCAATCAAAAAAAGGAAAAAAAAAGGAAAAAAAGGAAAAAGGAAAATAGCGATAAATCGTCAAACCACCGTTTTTAAAAAAAAAAACGTCCCATGCAACGTTTTGTAACACTAACATTTAACATGCGTCTCTTTCCCCATTTTTTATCGATGTCCCTCAAAAAGATTTTGACTATCCAACAATTTTGCTATCCTCGAGTCCAGTCTCTCCCAGTTTGATCTCTCCAGAATTTTTTAACAAAGACAAAGAGGAGAAAGTACACAAACCAAACTGTCATTCTCACGATTGCGGTGCGAGCGTGCGTGCTTTTTGTATGGCGAGCTAATATATCGAAATAGAAGGGGAAACCCGGGAGAGGGTGTAGGCCGAATGTACGAATGCGGTCGCGCGTTCGCAACAATGGCGATCATCATTGCAAGTCAGTCGTAGTTGTAAAGCAGTTAACTAGCGGGCGATTAACTAGCAAAGTCTATAATGAGAGGTAGAGACGTGTATATAAAGATTACAAGAAAGTCATATTCTATACGAGGAGTGCGAGACATAGAGTGGGATTGTAGAAGAAACACCATATAATTGTATAGAGCGCTTATACCGAATGTAAGAATTCAGATTCGTCCAAATTGGATTCCGCAATATCCAGCGACAAACAATTAGAAGCAGTACCATATATCTCAAACACACGCGTTTTCGCAGTGTTCAGGGTCGGACTTACGATTTGTAATTACAATTGCAAGAGAGGTCTTTCCAATGATGTAACAACCGTGACCATTTTTACTCGCAAAGAGACTCTGATTTTTTTTACGAGTCTATCTCGTGAATGAGCTTTTATAAAGCATTCTCTTCCCGTAAATTTGACCCTGATGGTGTCTCTTATTAAATTTCCGAACAATCAGCATCGCACTCATCGATGATAATTAACGGCCGGAAAGTTACTTAATGTATAGTGCAGAGTTATCGCGCTACGTTTTCCGGTAAGATGAGGTTCCAAAGGCGAGACTTCGAAACATCATCTTCAAGCGCGAAATAGAAAATACACACACATATACACACATACACACACACACACACACGCACACACACAGATAGACAGACAGACAGTTAGACAAATAGAAAGATTTATATTATGAAATATAAGCGCGCATATAAACGTTCACCCTTACGTATCCAAATGAGGCGAAATGATTTACGTGATTATGCATTGATTACAAAGCATGACCGTTTAATAACTAAGTTATCATTTTCGTTTTACGTCGGACCTCCAAGAGGTTCTGTCATGATGCTCGTTAGATGTTAATACAATGTTAGCAAGCATCTATGTTAAGAGAATCTAGAGAAGAGTTGCACCAAATTGGTCGAGATTAATCGTTGACGATTAAGCTTTTATTTTCCAATTGTATCACAACATAAAAATATAATTTAGAAAGAGATAAAATCTGAAACATTAAACGACATTACATTTAAAATAGTCTTTATATATTCTATGCGTAGATTTTCTGCCTATTGACTGTAGTAGATGAATAATATGTACGATTAGTTAACCATCGGTGTAACTCGCTCGAAATGATTCACAAAACGATGTACAATATCTCATCACCGAGAAGAGTCTCTCATCATAGAGGAAATTCCTTTTGTAACACAAGATCCATTTGGTATCACAGATAATCATCCGTTGTTAATAACTAGAATGAATTACCAAAAATTAGTCAGATTTTATGATGAACTTTTATAGTATTGATGGTTACTTGTGAGAAAGTATATTGTGAATGTTTATGGCGATCTACAGATGACTATCATCTCAATACGTTTCAATACTCTGTAATTCTGTAAATTTCACCATAAAATCTCGCAAACTTCTGGTCCCCACATTAATAACACACACACACACACACACACACAAGTACAGTAAGCCCTAGGCGGTGTGTATGTAAAAATAGTGATAATGACATCGAGAATAACGGCGAGAATGGCAGTGTCCGGCGACGACGATGATAGTAATAATGATAGCCTATACATACATTTGTGAATAGATATTTAATAATTTATTGTTAACTAGAGTATTTTACTTGGACTACTTCACTGAACGGGGTTTTGGGTACAATAATCTTTTCTTATGACAGTGATGGCGCTTACAGTTTGTTTATTTGAGTGATAACGAGAGAAAGGGAAAGAGAACAAAAACTAAACTTTAGCTTTACTCGCCTGATCTTTGTACGATGAGCGAGGATTACGCGCCACAGAAAAAAATATACATATACAGATATATATATACATATGTATATATACATATTGAATTCGGTATACATACATATACCCAGCAAACACGGAGTATTGCAGCAACATTGCGATAATGTTATTGTAATGTTTTGTATTTGCTGAGTATATATATACACATATAGAACAATATAGATATATATATACATATATATAAAAATACATATATATATATTAAAGAAGAGAAAAAAATATGTCACATAAAAGAGAGGTTTTGTCAGATGCAAACTATACTTGTAAATATTATATACAATCTAGTGATAACGGGGTTTTACTTTTAACAGCTTTACGTAATTATTACTTTGTCATGATCAGTGAAATAAATAAATATTGATAATACGTTATATTGCATACTTTAATATTAATTTCCATTCTCCAGAAATTTATTTTAATTCTGAGAATCAGTATTGACTGGCGGCAGATACAGGTATAATTAAATTTATACAATAGCTTTACAAGCACGGCATAAAAACTTCATGAGTTTCAGTCACGTTTTAAAATAAGATACATAATTATAAATATATAAAAATCATATATATCTTATCTGAGAGATTATCGTCGATTAATTACAGCAATATTGCATCAAGATTTATTTATTGAGCGTAAAATAACACGGTCGAAAAAAATTCAGAAGTATAATTTATCATCCTTTAACGAATTCTCATAAATAACTTAAGTAGATTTTCTTTAACTAAATGACCAATCGAAGAATTTAGAATCACCTGCAAATTTAGACTCCATTTTCTATTAATTGCAAAACGTAAATTAAAAATATAAATTAAAAATTATTTTCGAAGCATTGATCACTATCAATTTATTGCACGACATATCACTAGTCAATAATTTAAATATATATTCTTTATTGGATTCCTCTCTTAAAAAAACCGTGCCAAAAAATTGTAAAATTTTTTAATAAATGTATGACAGTTATAACTAGAGTATAGGATATAGGATGTAGTATAAACGAGAAATTGAAATTTAATTAACCACTGCAGCATTCATGAAAATTTGCGTGTGTCCTCTATTTCATCTATTTATCTTCGATTCCGGGCAACACGGAACATTCCAACAAGATTCTAGCAAGATAATTGAAATGTTACAATATTGCTGAAATATTACAATACTAGAATATTCTGCTGGAGTATTTTATTAATATCTTTCCGCCAGCAATACTATTTTTCACTTTATGTCACAATTCTACGGAACCATAGAAAAAACGCTGTGAATTTTCAAGGAGGCACTACCACCTCCGTAGCTGTACGAGGCAGTGGTCTAGCGGGAAGAAGTGAAGAGGAGGAAGAGACAGAAAATTAGAGTCGGGCGCGATCAGTCTCCCTCGTGTCGCGCATCGCTTCGACAGCGTTTACATCGGTAACCGCGACACGGATGATGTCCAATCGCGAATGTTTCTGTATTCATCACTTCGTATCAATTTGATTTTTTCATCGTGTGATCGAGAGATTTCACACTCAGAACCACTTTTACGTGGCCAAAACGGCGTTCTTGTTAGCAATTTTGTGGAAAACCAACGGACCGATGGAAATTATCAATGATCCAGTTTAATCGATAAAATACAGTACGATAAACGAAAATTAGCGGGGAAAGAACAAATTAAGAATTGCCTCTGCGCGCGCGGTTTTTTTCAAATTATATTGGGCCCCGATTGCACGGCACCGCGATACAGCTGATATAACGAGACCGGAAGCGTACTATTGCTCCGGTGCCACGGCAAACAGTCTTCACTGTTCTCCAGCACCGCTCTTCCTCGGTACAACCGACGCTATTACTGAAGTGCGGTCTAAATATAGATAAGAACGCGTGTTTTTGACGTAAATCGCGTTGCTCTTAAGTTGCTCTTTTTATCCCGATTCGACGTGCCACCGAGATCGTTTACGCACCGGCGCTATCGAAGATTTTCGTACCATGAAGAAGATCCTCTTACGATTTCTTCTTACGTCTTGCATTCTAGGTGAGTTTCCATTAACTGATTTCGATACAGTTGCACCAACAGTTTTATATGAATAAATTAGTAAATTTTTCCTCCTAAATTACATTTCGCTGAGTGTTAAAAAGAAGAAAAGTAAACATTGCTGAACATTCTTTCGTCATTATACGAGATCATAAGAAAATCGCTGATCAATTTTGAGACCTCTGAACAAATTTAGAAGCCCATCCTTCTTTCGAAAGCGTTAGGTCCTAAAATTTGCAGTGCAATGCCAACAAAAATATTTGCTAGGCAAATACATGTAAAATTGCATGACTACAGTAAGAAAATGTGACGCACATTAAGTATATCATTCTTCAAAATTAGCTCAATTATATTTCATGACACTGTTCGATAAAATTTAATAACTTTTTGTAACACAACTGCGAATAGTCATTTTCTACGTAAGTCTTTTGCATACGTGTCTTTGACGTAAAAAGAACTATTTTAAATTATTATATTTCGAAAAGAAAAAATTATATCGATACAAAACAAAATGCATTTTAAAGCTGAAAGTTGATACTTTCGAATAATATTGATAAAATTTGAAAAAAAAATTTGATACCGATGCTATAACATCATGAATACTCTCAAAATCGTAATTTTTAGCCACTTTAACGCTATTTTTTTCAAAATTGTGACGTGATAGCCAATTGGGTAACGGATTTGTGTTCAGGAGGCAAAAATACGTTGAAAATGATTATTCATATTTATGTTTCAAAAATGGTGTCGGATAGTGTGATTTATTTTTTGCTTATTTTTATAAATATAAATGCTTTTTATAAAATATGTTTTTAGTTAAGTAAATCATCTTGTAATTACTTCAACTCGTTACCTGTGATTGCGCCGCTTGGCCTTCATACAAATACTTTATTTAATATTATAGATCAGCTCTTTGTCAATCAATCATGGACTGCATAAAAATTTAATACGTGATGAGTTGTAACAAGAAATGACCGTGAAACAATTTCTCGAATCTATTAACTATGATTTATCTCTTCGCTTTTTTTCAAGTTATCTCTACAGTCTACATGAAACAAAGATAATTGTTCCCACGTGACAATATAATAGCTGATATTAGAATTCATTAATGTACATATGCTGTATGTATGTACATAATGTACATAATGTACATATAAAAAAGGTGGTATTATATCGCATAAAGAAATTTTTTATTATATTATCAAAGAAACGATTATTCATTTTATACGGATTATGTCTGTACATTCTAGTTTTCTGTGATCGAGTCTCTCTCTCTCTCTATTAACAATTAATTGTAATATTCTGCTATAATAAGAAATTAAAATATGTCGATAATATGCGATAATTTTGTTGTTTGAGATATTAACCACATTAAGATAATATATAATTTTGAACAATATTCGTTGTTTATCAATTTTTTAAAATAATACAAAGCACAGTATATATACACACTATATTTTACAATTTTTTTTAATGAATAAATGACGTTGCAAATTCTAGCATGTTAGCTGCTTTATGCGACACAATGTATTTACATTCGTTTCAATAACGACCGGAAGTTATTAACGAGTTAAGTTCAATGTCGTATCCTTTATGAGTGACATAAACGGCTACTGCGCTACCTAATTTCCCTTGAGGCCGGCATAATATTTTATGATCGTATCGTTTAACAACGTCACTATTGTTTTATTACTTCTGGATTTATTAATAGTAACTTAATAACATATGCACAATTTAAGCTTTTATATTAATAACATATGAATAATCTATCGTAATATGTAAAGCTTAGGACTCTTTAGGAGTATCTAATATGTAAAAATTAATATCTCAATGCAATTGTTTTAGTAATATTCTATAAATAAAAAGCGAATCAGAGTACGCCGGTACAAGTGTAGACTTAGCAAAAATGTCGCACGTATCTATCCCGTCACTAGTTTATATTTATACACATCATCGTCATCTATCTAGAAAAAGCTTTTTCAACTCGTAGCATAGGTACGTCATCTTCCACGTCATTGCCAAAATTTGTGCTTTTAAATAAATCATGATACATCGATGATAATATTTCTGAAAAGAATCAAATACTTCAGCAAAATGATGTTTTCCATATAACTCTTTTTTTACTCTAAAGTGAAAAGTAATATAAAATACAATAATTCGTTTTAAGCAATACAGAAAAGAATTTTTTATATGATATAAAAAATATTTTTTAAAAATGACGAAAAGTTAATAATACAACGCAAGTAAAATCCTCGCCGTGATAATCCCCTAACTGCCCCGTGAAATTCAAATCGAAATATCGGATATCACGTTTAAAACGGTAACCAAAAATTTAATTTCGTCGACGTCGATACGCGGTCCACATGCGTGAATAAATTCAGTTGCGCGAATTTCTTCGCATAACATAGCACCACGCGTCGCGTAATATAATAAACGCTGGAATCTGGCTGCGATCGCGCGGTGAACGCACCCCAGAAGAGGACTCAGGTTGTCCTATAAATAACGAAACTTTGCGGTCGCGTCGGCGCTTGAAGTTTAGTCGTCGAAAATTGCCAGGTCAGCCGTAAACCCATCACCCGCGATTTTTCCCACCGTTTATCGCGAGCGAAACAATTATCCGCATCCATAAACAGCACACTAAAGTCGTGGAATTAATTGGCCGCAGATAAAAATACGTTCCCCACATACAATTCTTGCTTCGGGAGCGCCGCTCAAGCTCAAGCCGTCACGCTTGGCGAAACTCGGATTATCAATCGATCTAACTATATTTTAAACGCAATTAAAGTTACATAGTAACGGCTTTGTGTTTCGGTAAATACACGCACTTAGGTTGAATTCGCCATTACAATCGCGTGTTATATAACTTAATTCGAGCTGAGCAAGACCGAGCGTCGTTTCATCCGCGATTTTATCTACTCTTAAATTCTTCCTTCCCTATACGGTTTCCATTAGAGACGGGCGCGATCGTACAAAGTTCGGTCTCAATTGATTTAGAGAAGTTGCGCGAGCGATGCGATGCAAGTTGGAAGGGAAATTGATGCGATCGCCAATACTTCCGGATACTTCCAATCCGTAAAGTAACGATTTCGTCTCGCCGGTTAAACGGAGCCTGTTTACGCGCGCGCGCGGATACCTCGCTCCCCGAATACGATGGTGCACGTTCGCTGCAAGCGAGCTGCAAACTCGAGCCAACTATGCGTAGTCGGCGTACCAGAGATTCCTCTCGCAAACGCGAAAGATAAAGGTCGATAATTTCGACGCTTCCAAGCACTGCTAAATTATGTTTGCGAATTCCGTATCTCAGACCCAGAAATTCAGCTCAAGCTCTCGTCGGTTTAAATGCTCGGAAAAGAGAGGAGGGATAAAATCACAGATCTTCTCGAGCTACTCGATTTTTTTTCTTTTTTTAATGCGCGACAATTTAACAGTCACTCACCGATGTAATGCCAACCCGAATTTCTTCTGCCTTTTCTCTGACTGCCCCTTCTCTTCGTCGCTGCTCGCTTGTGGCACTCACACAACATGACGTGACACCTGCTCACGAAAATACGATTAATCACGGTTACTCGCGCACCAATTACCGGAATACGCCAATCACGGGGCATTTTGCACGCGGCTTACCCGGCGCTCGCATTTTCGGGCAATTGAATAGATAGGTGAATTAAAGTTTGAATTTAAAAATCCGTGGAATGTAATCCGCAAATGCGGTCGCACGACCGACTGCTCTTCATGGTGAGAGAAATTTTGATCGGGCAAATTTCAGGAGTTACATGAATTTTAGCAAATCACCGATGCGAAAACGCCGAACGTATGTTATGCGGTTGATGAATATTAAAAATATTAAAAACTCGAAAATGATGTATTCAGCAATTTTATTTTGATACCGCGTGATGCGGTTAATAAGGTCGATTTAATGAGTTATTAAAACGCGAAGAACTGTCCAAAATTATATAGAAACTCGAAATTCAATGTTGCACACGTACAGTACAGTACAGTTTATTTAATTATGTGAAATACACGTATTATTAACAAATGATTCATAGCTTTTCTTTATTTCAATCGATCGGGAGATTCGTACTTGATTTTTCAATCAAAAAAATTGTAATCAAATTATATTTAAACAAATAATACATCACGAGAGATTTTCGTCGAGTTTCTTTAAACATTAAATGAACAAATAAGTTTCGCGGCTCGTTAAGTCTAATTAATCGTGAATTCGCAAGTAATACTACCCAAATGCAACGCGCCGATTTTAGTAAACTTTGAATATGTTGTAATCTAGGTCAAAATAAGAGACACATTTTTTTATATGTGCCCATAGAGCCGTTAAGAGGGTGAAACACCCTCTTGAAACAAATCGATTTTTATATTACTGAGTGAATATCGTTGAAACAATAAAAAAATGTAAAAAAATGTTTCAAATAAAAATTTTATGGCTTTTAATATACTTTATAACAGTGCAATCAAATTTTTTTTAAATAACATATTTTTCAAAATCCTCTCTTCCCTCTTAATTTTCAAGGTATTTTACCCCCTTAACTGCCGTGTAAGCACGTATAAAAAAATCTCTTATTTTGACTTAAACTGGTTCTTTATGACTTTCCGTAATTCCGTGATTGATACGTTACTCAACATCTTTGAGAGAACAAACAAATTACATTTAACTAGACGGAAAAATTGAAGAGCTTTTCTGAATATATTTGAAACGATTCCAACAATTATTGCCGTAAATATGGTAATAAAACAATCATCCGTAATTCTTTTCCTCTAGCATTTCGATTTGAATAAATAAATGCGAAATACGTTTCGAAATTACCGCTATTTTAATGCGTTCCAATTGCGGAAATGAATTAATTAATTAATATTAATTAAAAGCGTTATCTCGTACTCTTTTCCAGTATCTCTCGCAATCGCGCAAAAATTTTAAAATGCGATGTAAAGATATATTCAAATGCAATCAACATTTAAAATAATTACCTATCATTCATAATTATCGCGAAACAATAATTTATTATAAAAGTAGACATATCATATTATGTTATATTAGATCATATTATATTGATATCTACTTTTTTATGGATAAATTACGCGAAAAATTATTCAGTTAAAATTTTAATTTGTCTGCTAGTCTTTATCGCAAAAATTAATCACACAATCTGATAATTGCTCATAGTAGGAAATAATCGCGTTTGACGTTTTTTTCTAGTACTCATTGCGGTCGCATTTCAAGGACTAATAATGTGATGATATGAAGTGACTTCCTATTTTTTGCTGCAACTCCTGCACATCCTACTTTAATAATAAATGATTAAGGGTTTTTCCAACTTCTCGATAAGTTAACTAATAGTTAAATCATATGTCTATCTTTGTTTTATCTTCAAATTGGACAAATTTAGACGTATGATTTAACTATTAGTTAGCTTATCAAGAAGTTGGGAAAACCGGCCCTAAATCGCGCAAAATATTTATTTCGATAGCCACTTGTCTACATTTGTAAGGAAAAAGTAACGAAATCAAATTGAATTGAGAATTTATGGAGATCCACAAAATACATTGATACCTATCTCTTAATTAATTTCATCATATCATAATTTATAAAAAATCTAATTAATGTATCTTTTTGTTCTTTGGAAAAAGAAACAAAAGATTGTATTTATCAATTGATATCGATAAATAAAAGCAAATATTCATAAGTTACATAACAAATCGCACTTGTTTTATTCATTCGAAAATTTTTTGGGACTTTATGACTTTTATTCGTAATTAATAATTTAGCGCGAATAACACTTTATAATAGTAAGTCTGCACATTTTTAATTATTTGAACGTTTGCTGTGAATTTACTAATTACTGTTTCATATAACACGCGATAAGGATAGCGTGTAGAATTACGTAAACAACAAGAATAAATATCATACGATTTATGATAGAAATATACACATTTTCGTTAGAAATCGCGCGATTTTTAAATCTCTCGTTCATGTAATTCTCTACGCTCCCTTTTACAGCGTGTAAGAGTACGGAAACATTTATGCCTTCCTCGCCCGGCAGTAAGAAGACGGAGGTGCCTGTCCTTCTCGTAAACGCATTTTCTGCCGTTCGACATTCGTCTCCACTCGTCATGTGGTCCGGTTTTATGTTAATGAGTGGCAAATTATCGGAAAAGAGGCTGCCTGATGTAGCAGGCTACCATACTGCGATGGAGGTTGGCAGGACCTCTCACTCTCTCCCTCCTTTCGGCTTTCCTCGTCTCCGTTTCTCGCAATCGCAACGGTACTTTTGTCTCTTTTCGCCCCGTCGTGCTATCTCACTCGGAATCCAATGAATGAGCGTGTATCCACATCTGTCGGACGTGCTTATGGTTATCGCGGGACGTGCCACCGAACGCGCACGCCGCGAAACGGGTGACATCGGCTATCGGCGATCAATGCGAAATCGACGAGTGCTGCGGACCCTGATCGAACGACTTCCTCCTTCCGGCCTTCGTTTCCTCCCATGTGACCCACATTTTCCATTTATAGTATAGGATAAAGGATATTCCACTGACAATAAGTTCTGTTGTTTTAATAGCTTTATGTGATAACAAAATTCATGCTCTTTGTAATTCAGACATTACTTATATATTTAATTTTTTTCATTAAAAATATCGATCTATGGAAATCCATATAATAATGATTAATATTTTCTTTGAAATCTTAATTTCAAACTTCATAAAACTTAAAATAGATTCTCAAACATTAAAAACTGACAATTATAATACTTAAATATGTTTAGAAACAAGTCTATAAATATTAGAATAATTTCATATCCAAATTATCTGAAATAATTATTGTTTGATTATTCTAAGAAAGAAAGAGAGAGAGAGATCTGGACATTCAAATTCAATTACTTGAATAATCCCAATTTTAATACGGAAAACTGCAAATTTGTAAACTCAAATATGAGCTAAAAAATTCAGAAATATTTTATACTTATCAATAATCAATATAGTATCCAAATTTTTTAAAAAATTTAGAAAATTAAACTTATTAGGTGTGTCATTATTAATAAAAACGAAAACTTTTATTTATGTCAATCTTTTAAGAAATTTTCATAAAAATATAGGTTACTACTATAAATGATCATTGATAATGTTATCTATAACTATAAATGATCATTAATAATGTATCTATAACTATAGGAAAAAGTATAGCACAATAGAGATTCAAATAAAACACTTAGTTTCATTAAAATTTATATACTGCACATTGCAGTAATATAACATGTAATAAGATAATAAGATATTTAAAATCAATACTTATTTTATATTCTGACAGTCCTTCTAATTTATAATAATGATTACACATGTTAATACATACATTCCAACATCTCGAAGATGTTATTTCTCTGCGAAGAAGGTCAAATAATAGAGCGCTTGCATAGAATTTACTTAACATACGAGAGATCGATATGCGACGTCCTATAAAATTACTCTTATATTTTGCCAGGTAAGGCGATAGTACTTTAATCCATTCTTTTTTTAACTTTAAATAACGTAAATTTTACGCGGATAGAATAAATTAAATTTATATCAACTTTTTATTTCTATTCTGTCAAAAGTGGCTAACGTTTAAACTCTTTAATTATAAAAGTTTAAGTTTCTTCAGAAAAATACAATACTTTTAAATTGTAATTAATCAAAATTAAAATTATTTTTTTAATTCTTATTAAATTTATAAAAATATTTTTTTATTGATAAATTATATGAAAAACAAGAAAGGAGAAGAAAAGGCACAAATTAATTCTTCGGCAATGATGGTTAGAACTAATATTATTGCCGAAAAATTAATTTGTATATTCTATAAAAAGTTAATGTTCTAAAAATAATGTTTGATTTGAATCAATATATGCTAGATTTGAAAATATAGTGACTATTAAAATTTTCTCAAACTTCAGTCATATAACAATTGGAAATTTATATATCTAATTTTAAAAAAATTATAAGTAATTGTATTTAAAATTCTCTTTTATCCCTTCTAAAATCATTTTCAATTGTATTCAATTGTATTTCAATTATATTTCAATTAAATTTTATACAGTTTTACTATAATATGCAAAAACAGTATGTACAAATATAAAATCTTTATCTTATTACTTTTCTCACAATTTCTTATCTAATTTTTTAAATCTATTACTTTTTATATCTTGATATTATCAAATCATATAGATATACGTACACGCAATATAAAGTTTTCTATTGTATCCTGAATACAAAAAACCAAATAAAAAGGAATTCATTCCCAGCAAAATGTGCGATTGCAGAATTCATTAGCTATGCATGCACCGTTAAACGCGATCTCTCCTTGAGAGGAAGAAAGAGAGAGGCCTCGCATTGCCTCTTCATATACGAAGACTCGTCGCGTTACGTCGCATCGCGTCGCGGCAGGTATAGCATTTAGACATTCTACCGCGCTGGCCTAAGCTCGCTTAGCTCCTCTAGCCACCTTCTCGACTAGTCTGTTCCCCGGCTGAATCTAAACCGTGATTCACCAATGCGTGCCAGATAAAACTGATGCTGCCGGTTCACGGTCTACGCGCTACTCCTAATCCGCCTTTCTAATCTGCATATATAGCCGATATGTTCGACACATAGTTGTATCTGTATAAACACGCTGCACACATATATATGTATTTACGTGTGTGTGTATAGTTGCCGTGTAGAGATTTCCTCGCGCTCTTCGGCTCTTTCATTTAAACATTACTGCTAAACTATCAGGCTTCTGCTGGCCTTAATACCCTGACTGAATGATCCATCTTTATCTATTAAATATAGCAATTTTTTCAAAAAATAATTTATTAAACATTTAAATTTATTTATCAATTGAATCGATTGGAAAGGGCACATGTGATAAAATCATATATTTGAAAGAAACTACAAAGTTTTTTATTATACGCAATATACATGGAGTTTTCAATAAATTTTGCACTACTTTGCCCTGGGAAGGGCTACTTAAAGTTTCCATTTTAAAACATTTTAAAAAAATACATCATGTAGAACAGGGATCCATTGTTAACTCAACTTTGGACAAAATATTACATGTCCCGTTCTGTTCTCACTGATTCAATTGTGTTCGCTGTTAGTAACGTATTGGTTTTCTATCTGACTCTGTGATAAAGTAATGAATATAATTAACTCTATATTCTTTATTTTAAAAAATGACATAATGTCTCTTTATTCTCCAAGTTCTAAAATTATATTTTCTTACAATAAACATTACAACAAACAACTCGAATGAAAAGTTCAATGTCTGAAAGCAGGGACGCAGTGGCAATTTTATTATTCTGTTGACTTCCTATACATATACATATCGATGCTATTCAATACGATTTATACGTCTCTTTATGATTAAATATAGATAAGAAATATAAAACGATGTCAAAAAATAGTTCAATATAAACTGAAATAACAGACTTTGATATAAATTGGAAAATCTAAAGATTGTAAGGCAGATAAAGAAAGAATAATCGATGGCATTAAGAAAAGAATAAAACCATATAAAATTTTAAGTAAATACACTTACATTGTTTCGCATTTTTCATCAACGAAAATATTATTGAACTGGTTTTGTTAAGCGGGATTTCCATGATGTAAAAGAAGAAGTCGGAATATGTTACGATTCGTTCAACTTTACGTAACACCCTCTCGCGTTGCCATATTCCGTTATATCGCAGCACGTTTCGACCCCCGAAAGTTGACCCACTATCCCCTAATAGGGTCAACGAAAGAAACGCCCGCGTATATAGGCCTATGTCGTTCAACCCCTCGCGCCTCGTGTTCTCCTGTTGCTCCGCATGTTTTTTCTTTGTTCAGCGCTTCAGCATTTACCGAGTATTATTATTGCGAACGTGCCTGTGATGCGTGCGACGCGACGTGTCGCATGAACGAGCGGAGTCCGCGTCGCACGCGTATCCGCGTATGCATGTGCATGAATCAGGTATGGTGGAAGGAAGCGTGACACATCCTGCAACCCTAATAATGCGTGTGTGCATACGGTGACGTAATACGTCTGGCACGCGCAGTGGCAGCGTATACAGAACCTCGGGAACAACGTAACGTCGACAGTAGGCACCACGCAGTCTTTTCGACCTATGAAGCGTTGTAACTAATAATAACTGCACAAAAACAAAACTATTTTCATGTCAATGAGTTACACAAAATGAAAATATTGTAATCATTCTGTTTACTTTAATATATCTTCTTTACTAAAGTCATATACGTTCAAAAGTATCAAAAACTTAATAAATTTTGTAATACATATTGAGAGTTAATTCAGAAACGAATAAAGCGTAACAAATTAATTGAAAAAAAAAATTCTCTGATACGAATAAATCATTTTAATTCATTTGTTTGAATGACAAGGCTACCACAGAAAATATTTTTATATATAAAATATATCAATATATTTTATTTCTCTCATATAATCTCTGTTCTCATAAAAAAAAAGAATTTAAAAAATAATTAAAATGATAATTTTCATATTTTATACTTTTTTACAAAAAAGTAAAGTTTAAGGAAAAGCGAAAAAATTCATATAATTATATATAAATCGTATTAAATATGATTAAATGTAAAATATCGTATAATCAAATAGCAATTTTATTTTTTGCAAGAAGAACAATACAAAAATTAGTTTCCCAATTATTTTTCTTATGTATACAAAGAAAAATTATATAATAAAACAAAAACATGCATGGATATATTGTATATACAAATAATTATAATACATTTGAAAAATGTTCTCTTGGTTAGTCCCTTGGTTAATCCCTTCTTCAGCCATTACATTTATTCAAGTTTACCACAAGTGTATTACACTTTCGACAGACTCGATAAAAGCATACATACGTACGAAACGGATACAGGACGGGAACGTTACCTCCAACGTTCTCGGCGCCTCGGATTCGCGTATGCGCCGAGGTACGCGCGCAAAGCTTCTCGAGGATGCTGGTTGTTTATGCGTCCCGTGCACAGTTGGACCGCAGTCAGGCTTCGGCCTCGGTCCAAAAAGGAATAAAGGAGGAGCTGAAGGAGCGAGGCGGAGATCATGCTTTCCCGATAACCGATGTACGCGCAGTAGTGCGTAAAGCGAAGCAGTTTTCGCGCGAGCGTGTCGAGCCTACCGGCTTATGGGGGAACGCGTGCCCGCGTGCGTGCGTATGTGCGTACGTGCGCCTACATACGCGGTCGCCATGGTATTGCTATGCGCGATGCCCGCCGCCTGCATACGGCGAGGAGGAATCCTCGGGCCCTTCGAACACTCCCTGTAGGGGCTGATGCCTTGGTAAGGCCACGCATCGCCCCCCAGGCCCTTTATACCCTTTATATTCAATGTCCTTGCATTAATGTGAGCCGAGGCGGCCTTGAAACACCTTCTGAGTTCACTCTACTTAAATTCACGAACGCAAGCGCGGAGTAAACTATCTTTTATTTTATCGCACATTGCCGCCGGGTCCATTGACGTTCTTGGAGAAGCGCCCGCGTTTAAATGTCCAAGAAAATTCTCATTAGGCGAATTACATGGATGTAACATTCATCAGCGGCGGCACGTTGTCTCCTAAAATTCAGGCGAGACGATAGCGAAGCTGCAATTTGTGACACATGAATTCTCGAAATAACTCTGAATCAATATTTGTTAAAATTGGGGCCATATTCTATTTCTGTGAAAGGCCGAAGTCCGTTTTCTTCGTTTTTACCTTGATTCTCACGAGAGAGAGAGAGAGAGATCACGAGAGATATCGAAGAGTAGCGCGTTCGCGCTACGAAAGGATCAACAAATAGTACGTTGAGCAATATCTCGCGTGACAGTGGCTCGCGTGGGCTTGGGCTACAATGTGCAAAACGTTGCGTAATTGCTTACGTAAATTATACTATTAGGAGTCTCAATGTACGAACGAATGAGCCGATAAATCACACGTGCACTCTTGTGCATCGAGCGCATGTTGTTAACCCGCATAAACACACTTGTAAATCTTACATAATCCGTACTACTGTCTCATTGCGTTTTCACACTTGCCAAGTTCTGTTATATTCGAATTCTCGCGTCGACTTTGACAATCAATCGCGAATCCTGCAAATGCATACATACGATCGTACCATTATAGCTTTCTACCAGCTATTGTTAGAAACTATCAAGCTCGACGACTAATTATAATTACGCCTCTCTTATTATAATCACGAGGAATTTTCTTTGAAAAAATATTGTTTAAAAAAATTTGCTTTAGCTTTATCGAGAAACCCGTCGTTGAAATCTCTTGTAATAAAAACGAAGTGTGTGTGTCGCGCTCAAAGAGAAAACTCATCAATGTATTTTTAGCTTAAACGAGAAAAGAGCAAAAAGTAGGAACGATCAGTTGTATCGAATTTTTAATAAATCTACGTGTCTCGTTTACAGCTTTATCGTGTGTGTGGTTTTTTTTTTCTTCGACGCGAAAGAAACGAAATACGTTTCTCTCCGAGAGACTCGGCGGTTTCGCTGGGCCCCGAGCGTCGACGACAATACTACTCCCACACCTCCGACCTCCTGTGCGCTATGCGACCCTGGTAAAAATTCTCGTTCTCTATTGTTCCACCCTAATTAATGTCCCCACTCGCGCTCGAGCGCGAACGACATTGGATCACGGGCTCCTCCTTCTGTCCGGGATGCGATCCCCCTGCGCATTCATACGGCCCTGCTACGTCGCGCTGTCACTTATCCAATATCTGTAAACAAAAAATGGTTAGCTCGTCGGTGGGAGTAAGATGAATGACTCGTGCCGATGCATACGCGCAGCGTAAATGCACTGTGAATTTAACGAGTGCCAGAATTTATTTCAGCGGACGCAAATCAGCAACGCTCGTGCATATCGACCGGTGAGGATTCTCTTGCCGTCTAATTAATCTTAACGCTCCGCATGACAATGACGTCATGAGCAGCGTGAATAACATGATACTGAAAAGCGTAAAATTTAAAGAAACATTTATCAATATTATACACCTTACGTAAAGAATAAGTTAAGTTAGTCTCTTAAGATTAAAAAATAGTTACTGCTTTTAAACGATAATTTTATATTTTAAGCCAGTCTTAAAATCTGCAATCTTAATATTAATAGATAGATTCTTTGTATCGGTAACGGAGTCGATTTCTTCAATCAAAATATCGTAATATTAGTTTAAAAATCATAAGCAATTAAAAATCGAGACCTTCGCGTAATTTAATAAAAGCGAGGTAGATATAATGAAAATAAATAAAATTATCTTATACAGCTCGTTTAAGTTCAATTTAACTGGTATCGCGAACACTTATGTCGCAATACGAGCGCGATTGTTCGACAGCCGATTGACTTGCAAAGCCGATATCACGACAGAAATTCGCGCGTTGGCCGGAGGTCGCGTTTTTTTAACACAAAATGTCGCATCGTGTACCAGGTTACTATGTCGCGCGCCGAGTTCCGTTTACAAATGTAACGCGACCGGCTTTTCGCCAATGCGCCTTCGTTGCAGCTTCTGTTTTCCTGTGTAATTGCAAACTATCGCTTGTTTACAGCAAATTGTTGCAACCCCCCCGCGTACACGTTGTAACGGCAATTAAAAAAATATTTTAACGGCCGTGCACGAGCGCGATTCGCACGCGCCTCGCCACGTAATTTTGCAAGATATCCTCGTCTCTTAATTGAAGATTATTCCGTTTCTGCTATTTATCTTTGCAATTTGCAAATTTAAGAGAAATACCATAATATTAATATTTTACAGATACAGATAATGATATTATAAATCTCAAATAATATAAAATTATTTTGAAACGCCTCGTAAAATCCACGACTTATCCGCGATTCAACAGTTTAATTTCTTTTAATGCCTAATGTGCATTTTTTACAAATGTTGTTGCAATTTGTTGCATCTGCATTACCATGTAGAGATACATTATATTATATAAATATAAAATAAACGAATTGCAAAATATCATGGGTACGGCTCGTTGTCCTTTCCAACACGCTTCAATTCACTCTTAATTTCCCGCGAGGAAAATTGCAGAATATTTTTATGAACAACGTTATATTGTTGCAATTACGTGCGAGAATTACGTACGCCGGTGCACATATATACACAGACCGCACCGGCGCGCGAACCAGAAACCAATATTCCCTTCCTACACTCCTAATACTCGAGTGTCTCGTCTGTTCTAACCCATTTCTTCCTATGAATGACTTCGTCTCGGTTTGGCGAGGCTCTCCACGTGGCTCCGAGCGGCGACGAATTCCGCCCGCGCATCCTCGGTGGCTGTTAAAATCGTAAGCCCAAGCCGGTACCAATTCTCTCGACTCGGCGGATCAAGTCGACATAGACTCCCGCAATGTTGATACTCCTCTAATATCGCGGTAACAAGCGCAGGCCACCTCCTCGCTGTCGCGTCGTGTTAATCTCCTCGATAAAATCGAGTTCGCAATATTGCAACAGTAATCGTACACGTTATTTGCAGTCTTTCCAGCCGGGCTGTACGTTTTACTTTTATAACTCTTGCGTAAAGTTATAACACTTTTCGGGAAATACTTACAAAATATAAGATAAATATTCCTCAGTTTTCAATATGCATCATAATAATAGTGGTCACTCTGTTTAAAAAACTCCTTCGTATGTGCAAGCTTTAACATACAATTGCTCACGAAAGTATTCACTTACATCCAATTTTATTTAATTTAATCACAAATATTCAATTTTTCAGCTAATAATAATAATAATAAATATTGTAACATTATATTTACATTTACGACGATTTATTCCATTAATACGATTGATAAAAGGAAATTTTATAAAAAATCAAATATTGAAAATAAATCTATATGCCATAATAATATAAATTTAAATATAAACGTATAGAATAATAATAAAATAATCGGTTTACGATATATGTATATCGGGTTTGCAATTAAAAGTGATAATAGTTTTATCACGAATTTTTTATGGGTATCGTTCTGCCTGAATGCATTAACAAATAAGTGTGATGGGAAATAAATCATATTGTTGCGTTATAGGCATTGAATTCTTTTACACTTCCCGTTACTTAAATCAAAACAATACACTCACGTTTTTCACGAGACAAGGAGACGTGTAAAGAAAATTAGATCAAGGCAGAAATTTTCAACGGTCGAAACTTCTTAGACGTTTAAATATGATATATGATAGCGAGTAGAATAACAAATTATAGTCTCTTGATAGCCCGTTACGTTTGATTCAATTATTATTATCGAAAATGTAACGAACGGTGTAAACGCGACAGTTTCGCCGAGCAGTTACAGCTGGAAGCGCTTCTGGTTGCAGGGGGTACCCCACGAACATCTGTCGGGCGGCCGGGCATCGAGACCGTCGGGGGGGCAACGAGACAATCCCCTTGACGCCGATGACTGCGCCATAGCGTTTCGGTTACCAACTGACTGCGTGAAATGCGCTACCCCCCTACGGGGGCGGTGCCTGAAAATGCACTCCCTGTGCCCTCGTGTTACCCTGCTACCGAACCGCCCTTGTTTTCCAATAAATACAAAGCATTTCCGCCGATCGTCGACCGCGAGCGGAAAAGAAATTCGAGCGCGTCCGAGTCTGTCGGTCGCGCCCCTCCACTCGCCAGGTGGCCACCTGGCCCTCGCGAGCCTCGGCGCCAAGGGGCAACCGGCGTCGGAAGAGCCGACGACGCGACGCCGACGTCGCCGCCTAAAACCTACCGTCGTCTGATGGCGGCCTATTCCGTTTCCGGTCGAGTTCCCATCGGACCGCGCCGCACGGCGCGCGCGACCTGGCCTGCATTCAATTTTATCGATCTCCGCCTGTCGCTCTCGCTATCGCCCGCGGCGAGCGGTGTGACTGCTCCGCGCCGGTCACGGAACGGGAAATGTCACCTCTAGCTCCGTATGCCATCCCGCTCCGCACGCCAATCGGGAATTCCTATTCCGATTCGATATTCCCATTCACTCGTTATTCACCGTCGGAGGCCCCCGTCTTGATTCGTCTCTAGTCGAATCGCCGTCGCCTTTGTTTTTACCCGCCGCGGCGCGACGACGGCCTCGATAACTTCCCCCACTTTGATCGCGGATATACATGCGAATTTAGCAGAGCATTAATTGAGAGCGTTATTTTATGTGGTATGCCACTCCATTTTCGTTCATTTCGAGATAATGGGTTAAAATAAAAAGAATTTTTTTATTCCAAATGCAAGGTTAATTCCAATTTTACAAAAAAGTGGAGTTGTATCATTGTTATAATAATATCTTTAATTATGATTATTATTGACTGAACAATATTCTTTTTTACCCTTGCAATTACGTACCGCAAGCAATTTATATGATGCTGTAATTTGCAAACTTTACATAATATTTTATAAATCGCCTGTTTTATTCAACGTTCATAATATTGATAATGAGCATGTACGATAAATGCGAAGAAAATATCTCAAGTATTTTAATTTTGATTTACAATTTTGTATATATTTACTTAAAAAAAATAGAAATTCAGTTAATATAAGTCTATTTATTATCAATCAAATATAAGTCTATTTATTATCAATCATATTCTAACTACATTTTTATGTTTTATTCTGCATTCCTATTTAGCACGTAATTAAATAGTAAACCTCGTTGCGTTGCTTCTGATTTTCTTCGACTGTATGAAATACATTCACACAAAATATTATTTAATATTAGCACTAGAAGTGCCGATCATTTCTGACCATTTCTATTTTTTAGATCAATACTCTGTTTCTTGTATAAAAGATAAGATTCTGAAATTTTATAACTTTCCATCAATCATTTCCTTTAAGTATTCTGAACTTATAAAATTTTAGAATCCTATCTTTCACAACTTTTTAGAACTGATCGCTCAGTATTTTTAACGTTAAAGAAATCAATTGTTTAACAATTCATGCAAAATTATTAAGAGACGCAAAGAGAGGAAGGTTTTTAAAAAAAACCTATTTCCATTTATCCATGTTTGACGTCGATAAGAGCACTTAGCTCGATATCTTCATCACGGACAAGTGTGCCCGTGCATTCAACACGTGCCGTCGACACGTGTCGTCATGTTATCTATCAAGGCCGCACGCGCCGACGGAAGCCGACCAATCGGCTGGCCGCTCCGATTCCGCGCGCATCCATTGCAGCGGATCAGCGCGCCATTGCGTCGCGGCGACAAAGCTCCGGTTGCATGCGCACCCCCGGGGGAGGGTGCTTAAACCCCTTCACCCCGAGTGCGCATTCGCGGGTATATTCCGCGGAACAGGGGATGCACCTCCGCCGCTGGATGCTACCCTGGCAGGGTGGCGGGCACCGGCGACGCTTCGTCCGTCGGAAGGAGCCGCTAAAAACCTGGGGCCTGGCGACGCATCTTTTTCGCGGCACGACTTTTGGCCGGCGAACGCCTGGAGACGAGGTCTGCGGCCTTGACGGCAGCCCGTAGCGAGCCACTTAAGCAGGCGACCATCTCACTACGGCCAGGGCCGTATAGCGCGCGAGGTGGTCGGTGGCGGGAAAACCGTTCGAATTCCGTAGGGTGGAAGAGAGTAACGAGTCGGTCGGTCGACCGGG
>VBVQ01001404.1:0-35469 GCA_011636635.1 Tetramorium simillimum
AATAACGTCGGATTCTGAAAGAGCACGAAATTTTACGTAAGAAAAACGTTGGGTTAAATTTTTTGAAGAACTGGAACATGATAAATTCTTTGAGCGAAAAAGTCTCCAAAAAATCGTCCGTTTGGACGTTAACGGGTTAACTTTAAAAGAAAAGAAATATATTTTCAGAGACATTCACCTGAAGATTCATCTCATTACTGTGAGAGAAAGGGAAGGAGAGGCACAGGGAGAGGGTGGGACGGAAACGTTCTCGGAAGGGGATGAAAATTTTTATTTGGCGTTTACGAGCCGATTCAGGGCTGCGGAAGGACCCTGCCCCAAGGAAGGACGCTTTAATATCCGCTTATGACGGCTATGTTTCACAGTCTGAGACACCCACTCGGCCCCATTCCGCCCCATCAACCCCCATAGTGCGTTTAATTTACGTGTTTTCGCGAGTTATTCGCCCTCCCATCCCTACACGGCCCTCGTCGAAGAGGGTCGGTCGCCATGACGACGCCGGGCGTCCCGGCGCCCAATCGTAGGGCGCCTACGCCGTGTCGACGTCGGCCCTACGAGGACGAGAAGGACGATAATAATTGATGGGGAAGGAAGGGTGCTGCCAGATGTGCGGGGGTGGTCGGCGGTTTCGAGGGATGTAGCGGGGGATTAAATCGACAATCGAAAAGCGCCGTGCTTCATCCGTTGCCGCCGCCGCCACCGCTGTCGCTGCTTGGAAGTTCATTGCGGGATAAAAATAAGAGGAAGGATTGCGCCCCGAAGATACCCCTCGTTTTCAGCGATACAAAGTCGCGAAATTGGGCACGCAGGAATGCAGGCGCGTGAGAAGGTCGAACCATTCAAGTAATTCAAGATGCAAAAATTTGGAAAAGTTCAAATGTTTAAGAAACCGCAAATCTAAAAAGAAACATAAGAATTTAAAGAGTCTTGGTCTCTCTGTAAAAATTTACAATTAGAAGAATGGTTTCTTTATAATAGTTCAGAAATTGAAATATATTTATGGAGGCACGCAGTGCTTCTTTTCAGTAGTCCTAAACTTAGGATGTTTGCGCATACCCTACATATTTTATTAGTACGGGCAAGAGTGTCGATGTTCGGATTCTTCAATCTTTCATCGTCGGCGACAGCGTCGATTTTCGAATATGCGGATCTAAGAGTCCACGGGGAGTCCGAGGATTCACGGCCGTCAGAATTCAGCTTGGAAAGAGACTCGCGGCTCGTGCGGTACCCTCGCTATGCGACGCTCAAATTCCGGTGACTTGTGGTGTCACTCGTTGAATTCCGTCGAGCCTAACGACGATTTCCTGTCCGCCGTGCCGGGGACGAAGAGTATTTCAGATACGTACGTACCAGGCGACGTACAACACAACCGCCTCCTGAGCCATCATGCGGTTCCGGCATTCGCGAGAGAGATGAGCGTTCTGAACGAGGTACGTCTCCTCCGCCTCGCTTCTTGGTGGTTAATCCCGTAAGGTTCATTTCACATCGCAGGCATGGCTCCATTTCATATGCCGGTCCATATTCCAGTTACGGTCACCATGAAGTAATCCGTCTTGCGATAACAATAGCGCAGAAACAAAAAACGATGTAAAATTTATGATTTCTTCTTCAACGAGTCCGATATAATTCGCTGACATTGACGCATCGTCGATTAACGCGGAGCAAAGAGATGTAATTAATTGCGACCCGTCGTGCCGCGTGAAGATGTAAACGCGATCATGTATTGAGATCGTGGTCCGGCACGGAGACAGCGCGGTACAAGCGAAGATTTTTATCTCGGGCAGCTGATCACGACGCCCCGGGGAAAGAGCCACCGAGGCTCCCCCCCTCTTTCCTCCTTTTTTTTTCTCCGAAACCCCGAGGTGCTACTGCGGATTTGCATAAGATCAGTTACCGATTAAGGCCGATAGGATCGCCGTCGACTTTCGACTCGAATCGGGATCGCTGGCTTCCTGGATTTCTTTTTTCTCAATCACTTAACTTGCGAAAAAGTATGCTGCGAATTCGCCGATAGTTCGCAAAGTTCTTTTTCTCTTCTTAATTTGTCCGTTGCCCAGTATTCTATTAGCCTCGTAAAAAAATTCGTTAAATTTTTATAGAGGAGAGAAAGTGCGTAAACTTCGTGGATTATTTATCACAAGGTGAGAGGAAAGGTAAACAGGAATTTTTACTCTCAAGCTCAAATTGATATTGATAGTTTAATTCTTTGCGTGAGCTTTGCGTGAGCTTGCGTGGCTATCGACTATCAAAGGGCGCAAGTCAACGTCAACGCGAATTCGGTACACCGAAATTTCGCAAAGGGACGAACATACGGCGATCGTGACATTGTATGCATATTAGACAGCTGGGCAATGTACTGAAACTTGCACTTGTATCCAAATGATTTATACGCACTTCCGATGCATTTGTTAGACGAATTCCTGGCGCTTGTCGACTTTCTTGGTATATTGATAAATATATGGTATATAATTATATATACATTTCTTCTTGAGTGTATCTGTATTATTTCGTTCTAATGTGTTTGAAAAAAAAAACAGGATATAAATGTTCATTTTATAAAATGATTTTATATACCACATTATCATATAAATCAAATATATTTGTATCTTGATTAGTTCATAGATCACGCTTATCAGACTTACATTTGTACGTAAATCCTTTTCGCACGACCGTAAGAGCGCATAGTGCGAATGAAGTCTCTCACGAAGGGATCCGGAAGTTGCTCAAAGACTGCCGACGACGACCTCGAGCTACCGGTTTCCCGCGAGATCCCGAAATAAGGTGCGGGAGGGATAGAGAAGAGGGAGAAAGGGCGAGCCGGCGAGCGGAACCAGTGAAATGCGTGAGATGATAGAGAGAAAGGAAGAGAAAGAGAGAGAAAGAGAGAAAAGAAAAAAAAAATCGATGATATCGATGAGAAGGAGGATGCCTTGTAGTCGCGTATTCGGGACATCGTACGTCAGAGAGGCCCGAGCCCGTGGGAACACGAGATGCCTGTGCGCTCGACGACGGGGGCCCTATCCGGAGCCCCCTCTGGGCCCGTGCTGCAGGTAGATAACGAGGAGCTGCCTAGACGAGTCGCGCGGGCAACGAAAAGGACACGGAGACAAAACGAACGTACGGGCGCACACGGCGACGTGTGAGGAAAGAGAGGGCAGAGGAGGGTGGAGGAGGGAGCGTCGAGCGCCTTCTCTTAGGTGACACCGCCGAAAAATGCCCATCGGCATTCCTAGAGATTTTTTTCGGCCTTTGTCAAGCGCACGACTGTACGACATCCGCTTCATCGATCGGATCGTGGTTTGATCTTGGATCATAACTCAATACAGACTGTATCGTATCGAACTGGGAGTACGCTTGATCTGGGAGTCACTTTTTTTTGCCATCGGTATTTAAACAAAAATATAATTATTAATTCTATATCGAACATTAGGCTGCTCAATGATGCAGTTGATTTCGCGTGATTTTTCGCAAATCAACGTGCACCTGCCTCCTCGCGGGAGCGCTTTAATGGACGACGAACCCCAACGCAACACGCTGAATGTGCCAAATGAAACGTGACTGGAAAACGAATAGGGATCTTGATGCTTGCCCATAGTAGGACTCTTAAATGAAACCCACGTGCACTCTGCACCCGCGTAACTGTATTGTTATGCCAATGCGCTTTGGACAATCGAGAGAAGATAAATTATACCCTTGCTTTAAATTTTTTCTATATTAATAAAAGCATCCAATGACACTTATTCTCGATTTTCCATTCTCACTTCTATATATTAATAATACAGACGTTTGAATGACGTTTGAATTAATTCATTCGCTTTAGAAATTAGATATTACTGTAATTAAATGTAAAATTTTGTAGTGCTGAAATTTGAATCTGATATTTAGTTACAACAATATAGATACAAAAAATAAAACTCGATTAAATTTCAAACTAAATGAAGATATTAAAGCCCCAAGGATTTACATATGACAGAAAACAATTATGAAATATACTTTATTTATTAAATTAAAAGAAAAACAACTTTCTCGTATCTGTCGTTAGAACGATGAAAAGCGAAATTGAAAGGACTATGCCGTGCGAATCTCGTTAATGTTGGATTCGTTCGGCGCTCACCTCGTTGCGTTTTTGCTCTGCATAAATGATGAGCCCGAGTATTTTAATGAAGACATTCCGCAGCTGCTTGCCGGCTCCTTGGCGCACGACAACGGGAGAAAGAGGAAGAACAATCTCCTTGACTTAGATTTTATTCTTCATCGCTTCAACGTCGTATCTCGATGACGCAGTGAACAATAGGATTATGAGAGCTGTTTTCACGATTAACTTCGATGTTTTCATAATTAGAAAAAAAAATTATTATTGAAATTAAATGATATCGATGGATCATGAAATAAACTAAATTAAATATTTTTTGACGGCTATATGAACCATTTTATTAAATAATTTGCTATATAGATTTTATTAATAGAAAGTATTTCATTTATGTCCAATTTATGAATTGGTTTATAATTTGGATATTTTTTGAGATGTATATTTTCACAAAATCCACAAGATAACTCTATCGTGGTGTGCAACAAGCTTAATGGGTATACCAGTGGTTTCCGGACTTCCGTCTTTGGAAAAGATGTCCCGTAGTAGTTGACCGGTTCCATTCCTGCGAAGGCCCGAGGATCGCGACGCCGTGGAATGCTCGAATCATGCTCCCTAATTCCTCGATGATCCAGACCGACTATACGAAGATCTACTGCGATCGTCTCCGATCTATCCTGAAGAGGTCTCCCGCGGAGCAGGTAGCCCCTTGCGCGAGAGGGAGAGGAAGAGAAGCGGAGAGACTTCTGTCAGCATGACCACGATTATATCTATGCGTTTATCTACGCCTATGTCAGCCCGAGAGATAGCCGAATGTCCCTGTTCTATGTACGAGAGAACATGCGGCTCGTTTATGTAATAGGGGATTCCTACCGTGGACAGCGCGTTGGCGGCGGGAGGACGAGAGGGGAAAGCTAAGGACGAGGATCCTACATTTCCCCGATCATAAATCTACCTCGTGGGAGAAGACACTGATATCACGTGGGGTCCAGGGTGAAGACGAAGGTATATTGCGGTTGATGATAATTTTGGGTAAACCAGGAATTTCGATAAATGGAAAGGACAAGCTTCCGAAACTTTTATTTCTTCATTTTTCTCCCCGCCACGTGTGAATTCTTATTTATATTCGATACATGTACATCTAGCAGAAATTTATTAGCAGACTTTATTAGGAAAATTCGAATAACGTGAAGAGCTATTAAAAGGAAAGAGAAAATGAATTATAGATGAAATTATTTCGATAATTGATTATATTACAATAAATAATGGAAAGAATGCAGAATTAAAAATATGCATATTCAATTCCTTTTACCATCAAGATTTATGATTTGTACAGCTCAGGAAATTTGAACATTAACACATGTCGAGATTGACAAATAGTCGAAAAATTCAAAAAATAAAATTAATATTCATATTCACGGTCGAGCCATTTATTGCGCTGGTGCAATATCAACTCGACCCTCCCCCGTAACATCCCAGTAGGTTACGACAAAAGGGGAGCTCGTGTATTCGGTATTTAATTACTGCGAACTGAAGGGTGATTCGCGCAAGTGTTTCATTATTTATTGTGTAAATATCTAGTGCTTTCAATATTTCTATCACACAAAATTTTAATATAAATTATTTCGACACTATACGTATAGTATTATCTTTCACGTGTAAATTCTTCAACAAATATTTACATATACAATATATTCAAATTTTTTACAAGTAAAAAGACCGATGGAGAAAGTCATTATTTTATCTTTCTCGTTTCAATGTTCTGATTTCTAACGTTAATTGCGCTAATAAATTTGCAAATGCGATTTCATCGCAAGCAGTAATAGGAACGGTGAATAAACTATCGACCAAACAAAAGCCAGTTCGGTAATTACAGCAGTATAATATATCCTGGAGAATGGCAATAAATTTCACTCCTCTGTCTTTCTTCAGCCTAGTCTCCGCATACACGGTGTGTGTTTCTATATTATCCTCTATTCATACAAAACTTTTGAAAGAATATAGCATTGGCACTCGTTCGGATTATCAAAATTTGTGTCGTAAGCAATTTATATATGCAATTTAATCGTTCGTAATCAATCTTCTTGTTCAATTTTTGCTAATAGAAAAGTAATTTTTATTTTATAAAGAGAAATGGTCCACCTTGTATGTTAGTTTTCTTCTTATCTGAGAATCGAGACTAGATCCCTGGTTGCCATATGAGGATTTATTTTATTATGTACTGGATTTACTGGTGGCTACCGTTTATTGAAATCGGAACCCGATCGAAGGTTACGAGGCAACAACCTTTCGCCGTCATTGCCGAGGCACTTAATTGCCGCTCATAAAGCAAGAGAAACCCGACAAGACCGACACATTACAAAGGATACTTCTTCGACGGGCACAAAGTTATCTCACGCGCGATAGTCTCGACAAAGCTTAAATGCATTCCGAAAATCACATCTCGGGATTTAAACGCCACATAAATCCCACATACAAGAAGATAATGGAGCTATTATTAATCAAAGTTAATTAAATTTTCTTTTGAAATATAAAATTTTATTAATTTTTATTAATTACGAATTCATTTTCACCAACTGGTTGGGTTGGATTAAATGAGAATTAAAAATACAATATTACCATAAACGAAAAATTAAATTATTTTGTATAAAGTTTATTTTTGTACCTTTTATATAAAATATAGTAAAGATGGTCTCTTATTTTATTTAAATTGATTTTTCTTGTAAGAACTTTTAATTTAATGTTATTCTATCATTATCGAAAATGGAATTATTTTAGTTGATATTTGAAAAGATAACAAAAATTAGATAGGTCAACATTTCACCGCTCTTCACGTGGGTCTCACGTGGCTTCCTGCTAATAGTTTTTCCGCGTCTAGCTGAGGCATATGCACGATTGCGTAAGAAAACACGGGGATCATACGATATGGTAAAAGAAACGGAACAGACTGATTTATGTATGCTGCCGAGGCGACCAAAGTCGACGATGTTAAATTGCCGGATAAAGCGCGATCCCTTACAGAATATTTATAACGCATAAGTTTTTACATCACTCTGCCATATATGTACCAGCAAAAATCTCAATTTATACTCTATAAAATATTATTAATTGCATTTATACATTCAAATGTCGATATAATGTTTAATACATCGCAGAATAAAAATTGTGATATTCTGGATTTATTATATATAATTTATTGCATCTCTAAATATAGTCTTATTTGCAGCGTAGACAGAGAGTAAAAAAATTGAATTTCTGAAAGCTGAATCACTCCTTATATTTTTTTATGTTGAAGAAAAGAGGTTTTATATATTTTTTGGATGCGTCACGATACTTTGTAGCAAAAGTTGACGCCTGCTTTCACACAATCTTATATTGCTGAATCGAGTAATGCACGATAAAAACTTACGACAGTAATAATAACAACTTACTAAACGCCATTTATTCTGGAACAGGCGCGGACTACGCACACCATATGCTTTACACGTGATAACGCGCGCGTCGATCATCTGCACGTTTCCTTCTCGGCCGAAGTGACGAAGTTAATTGCTCGTTTTCTCATCTCGTTAGCGTTACTTCCGCTTGCGTCGGGAAAACAAATGCGCAAGCCCACGTGTTACGAGCTTAAATTAATGCTCTACAGTTATTACGCTACATCGTAGAACATCAAGTTTTCTTGTACGTACAACCTCTGACAAACGAAATGCCTCTTTGCATCTTCTCTATTTATCAAAGATTTATCTTTATAGGAAATATAATATAGATAAGAAAAATGACAATGGAGACAGTGGCAAAATTTTAATAGTATATTTAATGCAACTTACACTTAGCTTACCTGCATTTTTTAAAAAGACAGATGGAAACTTGTAGTTAGACAGAAAGTAGTTTAAACTTCCTCTTCCTATTATTTGCTCGATTAACTTTCCTATCAGAAGCACCATTAAATTTAACAGTGTAATTAACTCGTGTAACGAACCGCGGAAATATAAAATCCTGTTTTTTAAATTGCTTTTAGGAATGAATTCATTAAAGGGCTAATAAAAGAGCTACAAAATTAATAAAAAATAAGATAAATAAAATAAATTAAAATTATATCGTCAATTAAAATATATTATTGAATAAAAAATGACAGATATTTCTCTTCCATTTATGCGACATCAATTCGCAAAAACAATTTCAGATATGAAGAAAATGAAAAACATAGAAATCCGAAAATTGTGAAAAATTGGAAAAACTGGAACATTAATTTCGATCGAAGAAAAAATAATATTGATGGTAAATAGAAAAAGCAAATGATGTGATATGCGAATTATTTATTTAACAATTAGACAGGTGATAACATGAGATGGATACGATGTGCTTAATGTAGGCAATACGATGGTGATTATACCGGACAGATACTAAATGGTGGAGTAGCAGGTGGAAAAGATTTGAGAGATGAAGAGATAAGATGTGCAAGGGGTGCAGCCAGGGGTGCAAAGAATAATAGCTGACTCGTCGGATAATAACTATTTTAATTCGCTAAACTCGGGGAGATTTCAGAATATTTGCGACGCCTATTATTTATGATACATTATTAATTTTTAATAATAATAATATATTTATATATATGGCAAGATCATTGGTCAATAAATACTTCACTTAAGTCGGCAGCTAAATTTGCCAAATAATTATTTTCTAGTGCAGATCAGCGATTTCGACATAAATTTTAAAAGAAAATAATTAAAAAATTTTAAAAGGAAATAATAAAAAAATAAAAGGAAATAAAAAAAGGGAAATAAAAAAAATAAAAGAATAAAAAAATCTTGTTTCTGAAATCGAAAATTGTTTCTAGTAAATTTTCGAATGTGCATGAATCTTTATTATTTAATTATATTTTATGAAATATCAAATTTACAGACTCAATATTTCAGGACAAGAAAAAAATCGAAGATACATATTAATTATTTGGGAAATTTAGATGTGCCTTGACGGTCTAGATCGCACTACGCTATTGTACCAGCTGAAGACGATTCTCGGTCGCATTCTCACGGCCAATCTTTCTCCTCGACGCCAGACACTGCAGTCACTATAAAGGTAATAGTGCGCGCAAGTATTCGTATAATACTATCTGTTTTTTTATTACTAATAGTAGATCCTTAAAAGATGTAGGTAACACTATGTACATGACAACGACGGACGTCACAGTCGTCATTTTTGCTTAACAAAGTCCTCGTTTCTGTTATCGCGTTAAAGACTCTCGTCTTTACGATCCACATCGTTAGATCGCGCGCATTATTAAATTTTCTTATTAATCAAAACACAGTCCTTCAGTCGTCTTCTGAATTTAGGGAAACCGCATGCCTCCTGCCGATCTCCAACGCTCGATCCTAGAACCAATAGAGGTCCTTGGAGTCCTGAACTTGAGACTCGAGTCCTGCAACAAGGAACAAGAGAAAGATATTATTGAATACCTATACTATTGAATTCACTAAATCTAACAATATATTTAATCTTTTTATACAATATTTAAAACTTAAATTTTTTTATACGTATTTTAAAGGCTCTTTACTATTTTTAATTCTATTCTATTCTTATTTTTAAGCAGCTGCTGGTTTCGTAGTTGCCTGAAAGTAATATTACCAAGTAAAACATTAATCTTATACAAAGGCTTCTGGCACTGCAGCGAGAGAGCTCTGAACATTGTACAAGTGATCAGCTGTTTCAAACTGCTTTCCGATCTGAAAGACGTCTCATGTCGCTGCTCGAAATTATTTATCGGTAATAATAAAAGGAGAGACAACGTTATGACGGATGCGAGGGTGCAGAACTGGTGATGGCACCCGCTGAGCAACACGGGCAAACCAACGGACAGACGAACGAATGGACAGATGGGGCCTGATGTCACGAGGCCGGCCAGTTAAGATCTCATGTCCCTTGCGGTCGAATTTATCTCTTATCTCGATATACACCGAAGAGTGAATCGACAGATCATCGTCGCCGATACGACATTCTTAAGTGATTTAGAGAGGCGCCAGGTTACTGTACAATCATCGAATAATTGTAATAATTTAATATAAATATTATTTCGTATAAGATATATCACGTATAAAATACTATTCATCGAGAGCGATGTCTTCGCCTAAAATCGAACGCACGCTATCGCGTATTTAATAATTATTTCGGGAGATTAAGTGAAAGAGCAAATAATAAAAATATTGTCGTTGAAACGCGCTGAATTAAATCACTGCAAGATGAAAGGGTATACCCAAAGCTATATCTCTTTTCAATTTCTTCTTTAATATTTCTCGATCGGATCGAGCGAGCCGCGCGTTCGATTATCGTGCAACAGATCGACGTTTCGACATCGTGAATTGCCAGCACGTGATACAGGAGATTGAGTTTGTATCCATCGATACGCACGTGTCGGCACGTGGACGTATCTACCTGCTTCAAAGTCAGCAACGTGCGCGACTCATGATACATCGTCATTGGCGCACGGGTGTACGCACATACGTACGCGGGTGCGAACACAAAGGGCTCGATCATGTGAGTGAACGTCGGCGTCGCACGGAACGCGAAGTATTATTCGATCGGGAGAGTCACTGAGCCAGAAAATGATCAAGGCATCGACGGGTAGAAAGGAAAATAGTCCTGGAAAATTATCGCGACAGATTGATTATTGAGAGAAGAAATGTACGATGATAAATTGCACGAAATGGAATCTTCTCTTGTATGAGTTTCGACGGTATGATCTATTATTGGAAATATTTGTATAAATTATTTACACATTATTGGACATTATTATCAATTAACTAATGGTCAATGCACTCGTAGCGAAAATATCCATTTTTAATTTAGCATGTAATAAATATGAGGAAAAATATGCCGACTAAAATGATACTGGAAATACGTAATGTTTTCAGCATAAAATATAGTGGAATAAACTTGTCTGTTTATTTTCTAGAATTAAACCAAGGATTATTCAATATACGATTATTATATTTATAGCTATTGAAAACAATGTAGTCAAGAACGTAATAAGCGAGTGATCCTATTACATAAATTAAATGCCATTAATTTTACCTAAAAATGTATGAAAGACGAAAATACAGAAATTATATGCTTTTTCTGCTTAAATTACCGATTATTGTGGCCTTGACTCCATTAATTTATTTAGAATGCTATTTTACGCGATTAAAATTTTAGTAAGCGTCACGTAGCGGAGAAATTCTTGGCAATTTCCGACAGAACGTTTCGTTTCGTTCGTTTCCTTGGAGTTTGTACGCCTCACTTCTTTGTCGGTAGGACTAAAGGGAATTCCTTCGTGCGGGATCTCGCAGTGCTCTTTGATATCGCGATATTGAATGTTGGAACATTCATAACAGGTGCGTCCGTCCGTAACTTCGTATTCGCTGATCTGTGTGCGCTTGAGGTTTCAAACGGAAACATCTCGTTCTGCATTTCTTAAGAATACGATAAACGCGGTACGTGACTCCTTCACGAAATACTATCTTTGTATCGAAATCTATGCAAAAGTCGATTGAATTAAATAGTATTTTATTAATATAAATTAATATTTAGCATTTATTGTCTTAACGCGTTTTTAAAATAGTTTAATTAAGATTATTATTATTTATTAGTGAATTCTTACTAGTAAATTACAGTTATTTAGTTGTAAATTATAATAAAATTTTATTAGTAAATCATGTTATTAAATAAAATGATTTAATGACTAAAAATAAGTTAGTACCATGATATTCTGAGTGAATCAATTTTTTTTCAAAATCATGGCTTTCCCTCGCAATTATATTATTAATGATGGAAATTTATTGAGAAACGCGATAGTCCAGTGTTATCATGGTAATCCTTGTGACATCGTTAATCTTTCACACAGAAATCCTGAACAGAAACGCCAGCGTATAATCTCCGTGGGAGGACATCCTAATTCAATACATCCTGCGACACCACGAATGCCGAGTAATGCGCCATAAGTGTCAGCGGTTAGGACGATTTATGCGAGTATCATATACATATGCGTTTTCGCCGTACACACGAAACCGATATAGTCCAGGATACCAGGAAAATGGCGAGGCAAAGGGCGGTTTGGTGAATGGTGTGTCGAATAACCCGAACAATATTGCCCGATGTTTGCTCATATTATCTTGGAGTCACCCTCCATGTTTGCGGCATAAGGGTTTTAGCACGCGTGTTTAATTCCCAGGGTGAAATTTTAACAACCAAGTGTGTCCGAAATGTCAAATTTAATTATTAAGTCATTATAATATTAAATACATTATCGAATGTCTCTCTTTTTTCTCTCATGAAATGTAATATCGTCTTAAAAATTTCATAATTAATATTCTTACACGTATTTCTTTTCACATAATAATATAATAATCTCTTTTAACTTTGTCAGAATAAGAAAAATGTGAAATTTTTATTACTTTAAATTAAAGATCTCAAGTCTTTTGTCTTTACTATGCAAGCGTCTAGACTTCTGTTCTCATGCAAGGCTAATCTAGGGGTGGAAAGAAGCAGCTTCGATAGGCAGTGTGCAATATTGCGCCCGACACACGTCGACGATCCAGGATATTTGGGAGGTTTAATTTGTAATTAATAGTCGCTCATCGGTGCATACGAGTTCGAGAGGGGCGCCAGTCGACCAGGCTTACAACGAGTTCAAGTATATTGGATTCCAAACGGCGAGGGGTCTGACCCTTCCCTCCATTGATAAGGGTCATCACAATGCTCGTCCCTTGCGCCCATCCCTCGCCGTTGAAGGGATAGCAAGGGTCGAGTCCTCACTTTTTGCAGAGCGAGGGTGTTCGATTTAATTTAATCTCGATGCCCTTGTTTCTCAACGTCGAGCGCGTTTTTCGAGCGGTCACAGGCGGAAAGGTGATCATCTTCGTTTTACATTCGGTGTAACGAGAGACGCAAGGAGAAAAAAAAAGAGTAAGAAAAGCACGATCGAGAAAACAATAAGCGAGATAAATTTTAGACTTGATAAATATAATACATGGAAATTTCTTTTATCTCAAAGCGAGAAATTTTAACATTTATTGTATGCACAAAATAATAGCTTCAGTGATATCTAGAAATCTCTGTAGTTCACATCTTAATATAAAAATATATAAAAAAATAATGCAAAAGTATCGAGAATTCCAAGATTTTAAGCCGGAAGATTAAAAAAGGATAAAGGACGGCTAAAAGGACGAAGAGGACACAATGAATCTCGCGTGTTCGCCAATGCAGCGACCTGTCTGGTTCGCTTCGTTCGTAGAGAAGCAAGCAGAGTTCGAGAGATCGATATAACCAGCAACCGCTCGACCACTCCCTCCGTTCGCAGGCTGACCAATCGAGGATGACTGGCCATCCCCGGCTGGCCCGAGTCTCTCTTTCCCTTCTTCTCGTGCAACGGTGAATTACGTGACGTCATTGTACGACGCCATTTTCGAGGCGCGTGCCAGAAAGCGTACGAGAGTACCGATGGATTATGCCGCGCTAGAATGTTCTATGAAGATGTCCTAGACCCAAAAAGAAGTTTATATGTATATAAAATCTTGTATCCTAAATTTGACCTTAAAAATTTTCAAAGTTCTAAATTAATTGAATTTTGAATTTCATTATTAGTCGTAAATCCTAGATTTCTTTGTGTTAGTCTTTCCGATTCTAGATTCTTTAAATCCTATGTTAATTGATATTTATTTACTTTAAATCCTATGCCAATTTGTTTTAGATGCCAATTCTTCTAGCTCATTAAAATCATCTTAAACTGCCTGAATCCCAAATATAGTCTTTGATTTAAATCCATGATCTTTTTTAACTTGCGTACCTTAGGATCTGGTATCTTAGCTGCTAAATGATTTAAATTATAATATCTTTAGATCTCGTCTCGGGTTTACTGCATTCCGAATACAATTCATTTATCAAAATGATAAGAATGTGGAGTTTGTTAATCTAAAACTAGACCACAGATTAAAATCGTATACGCGTGTCTGTATCGCAAATAAATAATTAATTTCTTTATCGCATGTTCTGAAACTAATTAAGACGTATGTTTAACGTATGCTTAACACTATTCTTATCTAAAGAGCAATTAATCTTAGAAAAGCTAATTTATTTAAAATAAACTTCTAAAGATCTCTCAGATTGCGCATGTACAAGAATAAATAATTGTCCACGACATAATTTGTCGATTTATTTTCTAAAAATAAATTAATGTCTTCCTAAAAGTCTCATAATTAATTTAATACATTATTATTTTACACGCCGCAAATGTATTCTAAATTCCATGAATTCAATGTTTAAATCTTTTCCTCAGATTTTCTCGGCATAAATTTTCCTTCACATTTATTTAGATTCAATGCAACAGATAATATTTATTATAATCAGTCAAAAATTTAATTGTAAACTAATACAACAGTTCATTTTAGAAAGATTTTTCAAGGCAAAACTTAAATCGTTTTCGAGAATAGACAATACAGGTAATTCGTTTCCCGATAACGTCGAATCGCTCTGTAATGGTGAAGCTTAACGTGATAGCTTCCCACGGGAAGCAGCAGCGGCAAGCTGCCGCAAAATAAAAGCGGCACGATGCACGTGTGCAAAGACATCGCCATGTTAAGACGCGGACGCGTCATCCGGTAATTGCGATTTATTTCTCTTAATCACTACGTAAACGGCAGCCAATTTATGCGGTTCGAGTTAATTTTGCGCAATTATATAATTACCGAGCGCGGCGGCCATCGCGCAGGTAGCGAACCTAATCGGTTTGCCGAGATGAGCGCCGTAATGGCGGCACTTAAATTTAAAGATACCTCGAAGACTTTGCACACCAATTCACCCCTGTTGAATCAACTCGGTGCTCGTTTCACCCTCTCTTTCGCGAGTTTCTTGATCAGAACATGAGTTTCTGTTGAGTTCTTAACATTCGTTAAGTTTATTTTAGCAAATTAATAATGATTATAATGATTACGGCACTTTTTTTCAATAAAATTTCATGTCTCATATCAATTTTGTATATTCATAAATTAATTCTAAAAAACCAACAGAATTGTTAAAATTGTTAGAATTACAACACTTGTAAATATCAATACGTGAATGATAATAGAAAGAGAACTTTGCAAAAAATTTATATTCTTTTGACTTACAAAATAGTTATTTTTTAAAACTTTTTGATTTACGTATGCAATTATTTTTTTACGAACACAGAACGTTATAGATTCATGATATTTATTTTTATTTCAGAGGTTCCGTTGCTCAAATGAAAGGGAACTGTAAGAGGGATGGCCGAGGGTTGGAATTCATTTTGCGGCACGATGCTTGGTCTCGGCGTATAGCAAAGTGAGGGTACAAAATCGATACTAGACCTCCCTTCTTGGGATGGATGTCACTGTTTCCGTACTTGGCAGCCATGCCTTTCGTCTAAAGGAAACGGAATTCAGGCAGGCTAGGATCTTGGCAGCCGTGGAAGTTAGATGGGATTCGGACGATCTAAGAATTTGTGCGAAAGTGCATAGACAGCGTGCACTTCTGGATTTCATTATAAGTTCGAGGAATGTAAAATTGGATCGGAAAGTTGAAAAGTTTAAAATTTGAAGAAACTGCGAAATGTGAAAATTGGAAAATGTAAAATCAATGAATAGACGATATATTTAAATGCAATTATACATTCTAATTGGAAGTCGAAGAAGGTAAAAGCAGAAACAAAGTTATAAAAATAAAAATAATGAGAATTCCAACACGTCACAAAATAGCGTATCTCAGAAAATTCCGAAGACCATATGCGAAATTGTACGACTGCATGAAAGTGAGGGGAAGGCGTGTAAGCTGCATCAGGGTGCAGACAGATGGGAGTGGTCTCTGTAATCACGATGGGCGTGGTTTTTCACGGCTTACTGCAGTTGCATCACATGGGGTGCACAATTGTGCGCAGACAGATTCTGTCACTTTTGCTCGGAAATAAATTATTCGATTCGATTCGACAAAATAAGAAATCAGAGCAAATACTTATCCTCCCTTTCAGATTTATAGAAAATAAAATTGTATAAACATTTGAACAACTATCACATAGATGTATAATTATTATTTAAATGTATTTTAAATAAATCGTCTGACTTTCAATCATTGTCATTAATTGAAATGTATTTTTAAATTATCTACATTGTAGTATGATCAATCAATTTTCAGAATAATTAATAATTATGTAATTGCGAAAGTAAATTATATTAATGTTGTAAATTTGTATATTCCACATGCGAGAGACTACAAATTCCTCAGCGGCTTTTCCTCGCGAACGAAATAAAAAAACTAGATCGGAGATGGACAGAAATACTATTTTTCTATACCGCATAATTTAACGCTATTTTTCTGCCTCGCATAATTCACCGACAGAGTAGCGGCGCGTTTAAGGAACGAGGATACGAGCGACGGGATCCTGACGGCGGCAAGAGCGAGATGTTTTGCGAGATGTGTCCGCGGCTTTTTGTCCTGCGGACGATTTTGGTGGGTGAACGCCGAGCCAAAGGAGGACGCCGTATGGATCGCGGCTCCCATTAAGTCCTTATTAATTGCGAGCATCTGAGGGGCCGACCGATCTTTCTTGCGCTACCTGCGCGCCATTCCGAGCAAAGCTCCATCCTGTTGTCGCTCGACACAGTCAGGACACGGCAGGATCTTTGATATGCCGTCGATATGCCGACAAAATTCGTATACGCAAGTATATTAGATGGAGCAATGGGAATCGCGACGTGTGATAAATCAGAAACAATATCAGGAATCCGAAAATAAGTATTTCATACAAAAAAGTCTTTCTCTTTTTATTAATTTTTATTAATTTTCGTATTATAAGTGTTGAATTAATAACCATTATTTAGGGAGAATGTTAACATTTGTTCCGCTCAGAGCAGAAAAGATTAGAATCAATGATCATCAACTCGGCAATCCTCCTTTACGTAAAAATTAATATTAAAAATCCGAGGCTTCTTATTTTTACGAAACTAAAGAAAACGCGATAGTCTCGCAATAATCAGCTTCGCCAACGACGAACACGACCGCTGTTTATTAAAAAACAATTTCTTCTTCCTGGACGAATCTCACAGAAGTGAATATCATGAATAGCTCAGGAGCTCTAAGCGCGTTCTCTTAGAACACAATTTATCCACGATGTCCATTCGCCGTTGGTGAAACCAAACATGGAAAAGTCTACTTACTTACCGGAGAGGGGTGCGTAGTGGCCGTGAGGATAGGGCGGCGCCGAGGACGCATCGACGAGGGATTGCGACGGCGTCGTCGACGTCCACTCCTTGTACGTCGCCGCGGCGTGAGCGTGATGCGCCGCGTGGTGAGACGTGTGGTGGCCGAGACCGCGTGCACCACCCAGCAGAAGGCCACTATAACTCGCCGCCGCTGCCATATTGTGGTGGTGATACTCGTGCACGGCCCTGGAAAGAGAAAGAGGGCACGGAAAAATTTAAGACATGAAGATATTGTGAAAAAAATAATTCGCGGCGTAAATAAAAAAAAAACGTGGCTAGAAAATGCAGTATGATTTTCGAATGAGATACGAATAAGATTAACTACTGAACGTATAGCGTTTTGGCGTGCAGAGATGCACGGAGATGCATTGCGCCAAATCGATACGTAAAAATAGCATCACGATTCTTAGCGTGTCAACATAATCGCCTTGAACGTGTCGTGATCAATGAGACGCAAAATAATGTGTCATCAATGCCTGATGTCAATCTTAAGGGGATAAGGTAACGGAAGAAACCAAAGAGAGAAGCGGAAGAGGGGTAGCGATATGGTTTTAAAAGCGAAAGCGAAGGGCACGAGCATGTGAAAAATACTGAAAACCGTCGGGAGCAGGTAACGCCGAGATCTTTAGCACTGATTTGGCTACTCCTATAAATTACAAATCTGTCACCGCTGCCGTACGAAAAGGATGGAAGGATATCGGCGGTTTCTCTTTCCCTCTCCCGTTTCAAATTTGCCTTTCAAAATTGCCTTTTTCCATTACGTTCCCACATGTAGCAACTCTTTTCACATTTTCTTCTTCTTTTTTTTTTGCCTGTTCACGTCAAAAACATATACGCATAGCATGAAATCTGTTCGTTCGGTACCGAATTTCATTCAATGTGTTGACCGACATAATGATGACAGTCAACATTCATCACGCACTGAGAATGTAGAACGGGCATAAACATGCAGTTATGAAAAATGAGAAAAACAGGAAATGATGAAAGTTATCGAATAGTTAATTCAGCACGGCTAAAGATCGCGTTTAGAAAATTCTCGTCTCACTAATTAACGAGTTATGTTGCATTTAATGGCGCGCTCACTGAAAAAATTCCCAGCATGTGGTCCCGGTTTTATGTCTCTACGGTGTGATGAAATGCTGAAGTTACACGCAATTACTCGATGCGCGCGATCAAGAATCAATGGTACATGGACACGGCGCTGATATTCCGTCGCACAACATTGTAAAGAATGTCTATTAAGGGAAAAGGAAGCTATGCCATTTATGTAAAACGGAGAAAAGATAGATAGATAGACAGACAGATAGAGAGAAAGAGTGAGAGAGAGAGAAAGATAGAAAAAAATAGAGAACAACAGCGATTGGTAGCACTGACCTGTGATGGTACTGCGGGTAATGCGGATGCCACGGATCCGTCGGGTACTCGTAGACATCACTGGGATGCTGACTATTCCAAAAGGAAGGGGGAAAGTTCCTCATGGACATGGGGGAGATATTTTCTGCAATAAAAAAGAAAACAGTTTTATACAGCGGCGACATTTTTAATGGCTCGCGCGAGAAAACTTCTAGAAAGTCTCAGAGAAAAAGAAGAGGAGGAGAGAGCGTAAGAAGACTCTTTTTAATTTTCCGATAAGATTCTTATCTTGACTCTAGAAAATATCGGGGAAGACCGATCGGAAGGTCCTATCCGGTTGTTTATGTAACCCTTTCCGAGCGCGTGCGTCTCGGCGCCTCTCCGTCGGAATCTGATCGGAGAACATTCTATTCTCTGCTGCTAAATATCGCGCCATTCTTATTTCTCCTGTTTAGAAGCGTGAGTCGTACATCGTTAAAGAAAGAAAAAAGAAGAATCATTTTCAGGACAGGCAGCGCCGTAAATACTGGTATACCAAACCGATGATCCCGAAGTGATGAATACCACCGATAACTCGTTGTTTCTTTCTCCGCGGGGAGAAGATGTTCTCTCTCTCCCCCGGAAAACGAGTTCCAAGCGGTCGCGCTTCCACCAGAAACCGCTTCTAACTAGAGGGAATAAATAATGCTGCTGGCCGGCTAAATCATCGTAGTTTGTAACGGCGGAGTAAATTAGCAGCCGGTATGCTTCTCCTAGCAGATAATCGAAGCGACTTAGCCGGAGATGAAATCGCGCGCTCGCGGGGAGGGAATTAGAGGGCATAAATCGTGGACCGGCGCGGTCGACCTCGCGTTGGTCCACAACCTTCGGGCGCGCGTTCCGATTGGCCGAGAATGGATTAAAAAAAAAAGAAGGAAAAAGAAGAGAAGGAAAGAAGAGAGGAATCCAACGTGAGCGAGGACCGCGCGAGAGGATTGCGGGAGGATACACGACAAGCTTCTGGCTTCGGAGTGGCCGCTTGTAAAACAACCGAGCGGTACCCTTCTGCCTTCCGCCGATTTGATCCCGTGGGATTCTGCCTGCCCGTTTAGCAAAGCCCTTCGAAATCCGTGGGAACGACACCGAATATTTTAATAAAGCTTCAGCAGAAAAGTATCGATCGAATTATTATTGTCATTTATATTAATTAATCACATGACGTGATAGTAATATGTAATTAATACCTTGTCATTTATCATTAAATTAATATGTCACGTAATATATCATCAATTATCATATATAATAATAATAGTAAAAATCGTATCGTAATAATATAACTTATACGTATTACAATAATACAATAGAGCAATATATTATATTATTAATTTAGTGTACAAAAAAAAATTATATGTCATTTATTATTAAATTATCGTTAAAAGAAAAACTGTATATTTATGAAATCATTTTTCATTAAGGAAATTCTTCGACTCGATTTCGCGATATCTTGCATTTTTATGATTGTTACAGACAAATAGATGAATAGACATCTTTTATTATATAGATTTTGACACAAGAACGACGTTTTACGACGATGGTGGCCTAACCGGTAAATCGACGTCGAAATACCGGGTCTTACATAAACGGGCGAGTCGTAACGCATGGAGTTACGACCCTCGATAGTGGTAATAACACCGTGCGATTAATTAATCGCGCGACTCCCAAGTATCTACAAATGAGCTATAAATTAAATTGATTTCTGCTTGTTGATCGATGAATTTCCATTAAGTATGTATGAACAGCGGCAATCAGGATGGTATCTCGATCAACAAGTATATCATTTCGCCTAAATATTCAGTAGAAGCAAATATAATATTAGAAAGAAATGTCACTCTATCAAAAATTCTATCGTGCTTCTTTGAAAATTAGTAGAAAATTGTATTAGAATATTGAGACAAATTTCTTATAGTTTTAGTTGGAATAGAAATGCCTTGATAAAATTAAATATAGAATCTTTAAGAATTACTCGCTATTGGTTTAACATATACACAAAAATGTTACATGTACGCATTTCTTCAATATAATTAAAGAGCTAATTGAAAAATATTGGCATGTATTGTCACTACAAGTATGATCCTTCAATCGTCGAGATAGACAAGGATACGGCTGAGGACTTCGTGGGACCGTTTGCGACCCCTCTCTCCTTTCCCGTCTAGTATCTGCCTCGGTCTCGGTTCGCCGACTGTCCTTTATTTATTAACGCAATTAAAGAAACAGAGTGTCGACCGTCTGCAGCCGGCTTTATTCTTTGCCGATGCCGCGACCGAAGAGAGAAAGGGTATCGCTCTACGTGGCGGAGAGACGGGGGAAGAGAGGAACGAGTAGAAAGGGTTGTCGAAGCCTGGTTCGCCAATAAGTACCCGCGTGTTCCTCAGAACTTCAGAAAACGCCGACATTTTAATCGACGACTTGCGAACCTCGATACCGCTTTTGCAATCGCGTCCACCCTTCGTTCTTAAATAATAAAACAAACAGCGAAATATTAATTTTCAAGATATAATACTATATATAATTGAGATAAATAATGGCTATTATCAATCTGTTAATTATAATGCAATAATTAATAACATTATTTAATAAAATGTAATTTCTTTACAAAGAAATAAATCTACCGTCAAAAATTATTTTGAAGTAGATAGGATAATTTTTTGGATTGAAAACGATACCGTAAGTCAAATTTTATCAGGTTTCCGAGATAATTGAGATTTAATGCGTTAAAAATGGTTTTTTGAAAATTTGTTTTAAGAAAGATTAACGCATTCTTAAAATTTTGAAGTATTGTTCATCTCCTGTAAAATGTATTTTTTTAATTTCTTATCTTATTTTCTGACCACATACATTTGAATTTGTGTAATTACAAAATGAGTACATGTAACTTCTCTCATTTCGTACACAATCTCAAAAATAACTTTATTTTTCTGCGTAACAAAACAATTTCTGTTTGCTTCATACCGGAACTCGGCGTATTTTTCCATGCCAATCACTCGAATTCCTTTTTAATTCCGAAAGAAACACTTTTCTCTCTCTCTCTCTCTCTCTCTCCATTGAGTCAACCCTTTCTCCTCTTTCCCTCTTTGTTTTCGCAGCGCGCGCGTTTAGGCACAAAGTCGTTCGGTCCTTGTACGTACGTTACCCGGCATTCCGCGGCTAAAACTGTCTCCCGCGATGTCGCCCCTCCACTCCCCGCCCTTCCTTTCCCTCACAATGTCTTTCCTCAGCGCTCCTCCACCATCCCTCTTTTCCCAGAGCAGAAGCTCTTAATTTACCATTCGTACGAGCACGGTCGCGGGAAGTTAGCGCGCAAGCAGAAGAGAGGGAACGCCGAGAGTGAGGAAAGAGGGCGGGAGGGAAGTGGTGAGGCGTAACAATTAGGTCGTGTTGTCTTGAATTCTAAGCAGGCTACTGAACTGATCCTCGGCGTACTGTGTGTCGGGATAAATGTGGCCTTAAACGACACCGATATAGACGAGCTTGCCGATCGCTTGCCAAACCCACTCGCGTGCTGACAATCTTCCCTCCTACCCTTCGTCCCTGGCGCTCTCTCTTGCGGCCGGGATGTTTTCTCCCCACTGGCCTGCCCTGCCCTGCCCTGCCCGCGTTTTAAGTCGACGCGAGTACGAGCGAGCTACAATTGTCACGACGCTTGTTAGCCTTGTCGCCGCCTAATGGCGTACTTTATTACCCGCCACGAAAACGTTTCGACGTCGAAACGTTTCGACTTCATTCAGATCCGAAAGAAAATGGACCCTAAAATTCGAGCGTCACGATCGATATGATGAATAAAAGAAATTTCGATTCGTTTAGAGTTCACAGGATAATCGTATTCATAATTTTTAAACAATTACTAAAAGATACATGTGTTTCTCGAACAAACAAATAGAGAGAGGTGATTTGCTTTAGCAAGTCTTACCCTTTAATTTGTCGTGTGCGAGGGCCCTCTGAAAGTGTTCCTCCACCTCTGACGCCGCGTCGCCCCGATAATGCGTGAACACGACGCAATTCGCGTTAACATACTGCGCCCTGCTCTCACCATCGTCGGAGTCCTCCGTGGCACCGGCGCCCACGCCTGCGAGCCGGTGTATTAATACGCAGGTGTTCACGTGACGAAACACACGTTGCTGTAAACCGAGACAATTAATCATCTCACCGTCTGTCGATCTGTCGTCGTCTAACGTTCGTGAGGGTTGCGAGGTGGTGGTTGCGAGGGGTGGCCGCGGTTGCGGCGTTGGCCTTGGGGACGCAGGGCTCGGCGCTGACCCTACGGAGCCCGCACTGCTCGGCTGACCTTGAGGGACGCTTCCGCCGGCGCCGCAAAGCTCGATACCGGCTGCTTCCAGAGACCTTTGGTGAACATTCAGCTGCAACGGCAAGCAATTAGTCTCGCATGCAAGATCGTCGATTCTGGGATTACTTTATAGTGATTTAGAAAGTCATAATCTATGATTTCTATGAGTCTAAGAAAGTTTCTCAATTATCTGAAAAATGTTACGTATCTAATAAAGATTTTGCTGATTTAGATGATGTGACTCAACGTATTACTTTAATTACTTTCGCAGTAAAAAGCAAAGGCGCTTTAGATCGCGATGATTTCAAGTTTTCGAATTATGAATTTTCTATTAGATACGTGATATGTGTGTGTCATGACATTTCTCATTTTTAAATTTCTACAGGCCTATTTTTAAAGTTTCAATCTTTTTAGGCATAGATTATTGCAAAATTCTATCTTATTTATTACAGTCAATTCACATTGTAAAATGATAATGGCAGCTGTCGCTTTAGTGAAATATAGCGGTTGAATGCACACATACAACAAGAGTGAAATAGAAATAACTGATTAAAGTGGCTGAATCTCTGTGAGAGAGTTTTCGTTGGGAAAGATCGTAATTGTTATTACTGAACTTCGCACGCGATCGTGTTGTTTATCGGTTAACAAGTTAACGATGTTGATTAACCGGTTATTCGTTTAACACTTGGCCAATCATTAATGATTACTTGTTAACCGGTTTAATTAATTGGTTGATGTACAATTTGCATGGAACCCGATCGGTATGCTGATCGTTATAACGAATCAACCATACAAACGACGATTAAAAAGCCCTGGAAAATCTTCACAAATTCTGAATGTTAAATTCCAAAAAAACTAAAGACTGCTGTAGGATAACTAAAAAAATTTAATCATTTTAAACGTTCCTTTAATTCTAATTCTGATTTTCGATTTTTTTTTTTTGTAAACACTTTTGGGAGTCTAAATGTTTGTCTATAAAAATTCCAACTATCGAAATTCCAACAAGCAGTGATATGATAAGTATTCTGCGCATGTAATACGTTTATACAATCGTTATTCTAGATTTTCAATCATTCGTACGATTTCTCGACCATTTACTACTTTTTGGATCGTCAGCATCCAATTGTCGTCAATCGGCGAAATTCTCGAGCGGCAAATCGTGCGAGCCAAGGGGAAGCGTGGCCGACGATCGCATTGCTCGCATGGCGCAGTGATCGTGATGATGGGACGACAAGAGAAATACGAGCGCGTAAATAGTGGCGCGTTTTAACGGCGATAGCCGGGATTTTCCGCGTGACATCGGGGCCATGCGTTTTCTCGCGCGCTATAAAGAGAATGTCGACGACGGGAACGGTGGCGGACGGCCCATTGATTTCCACATTGTCCGCGCGCCAGAATTCGACACCGTGGTGCCCCGTTAATCCAACCCTTTCGGTCGTCACGCGCTCTTCTGAAGAACATAAATCGTGATAATCGTTATAATAACATATAAAAATTGTCCAATTTTTTTTCAGACTCTTCTTAGCAAAAATTTGATAAAGATTTTAATTGTGACAATATTTACTAGTATAGAAGAGCGAGTTAGACAGATCATCGAAATCTCGTCTATTACTTCATTTTAGTTATTGGATAACTAAATTTATATTCTTGTTCAGAGTTGTGCAACGGTGAGTTTTTTTCAAATATATTTCTTAGTTAGTTCCTCAATTCTGCGGGAGCAAAAATGCGTGTCGATGTCCAACAAATCACTGCGAAATCGTACACCTACCGGTCGGTGGAGAACGACGAGCCGTGCGTTTCGTTCGCTACCCCGCCTAACCAATTACGTGCATGCATCAGCGGTGCACGGAAATAAGCTGACGGTGATGTATGCGCCGGTCGGCGGAAGGGTGCGCGGAGGAGACGATGAAAAGGAGGAAAAAGAACGACCGACGACTACGCCCGCGAGAGAGAGATGCTATCGTTATCTACGCCAATAAACTCGAGCCCGGCCGTTTCATGGTGCAGTACATCACCGCCATGATGCACAAAGTGATGACGAGCGATGACCCGGAGGTAGGCGTCGTCGAATGAAGGTATATCCGCTTGTCATCGTGGGCTTTGCGACTGCTGATTGGTAGGCGGTTCGCGATGAAAGCCGCGAGGAGCTTTAAGCTCGGCACACTTACATATACACACACCGTCTTGTGGCGACTTGTGCGGTTTGCTTTGCGCGATTATGTCAGACATACCAGCTTGAGAACTATGCGCTTGTGTAATTATTAAAATAGCACAATGCGATGGATCAACTGAGAATCAACTAATTGAGATCTATCAATTAATGCAAATCCAGAATCAATTTCTATTTCATCATATTTAGAATTTTGCTTGATTTTTGAAAATATAGGAGAAAAAAAACAGAAGAAAAGTTGTCGAGAGCATCAAGAAGGACAGCAGAAAAATCGGAAGATTATTATCTTCTGATAATTTATCGGAGTCTCTAATTATATTTTATTCAACGTTGATGCGCCCGTTTCGATTGCGCCGCGCGAAATTCGCCGCTCGCGAGGTCGAGAGCGCGCGTAGGAGATTAAATCAAGGAGCAGCAGGTCTTCCATAGATTACCACGGTGGAACATCCAGCGCCGGTTGGCCGCACGACAATGTGGTAATTAATTGAAGCAAGACCGTCCCCGACAGCCTCTCTTCCTCTTTTGCTTTTTCTCCCTTCGCTCTCTAGCCAAGAGAGCTGCTCGCGGCCTTTCAAAGCATTCCAAAGCGCGAGTCCGCCCGTTCCTCTCCACGGCCACCGCTCGCTTCTTCTTCTTCTTGCCCCCTCCCTCTCTCGCCCGTCCACCCGCCCGCCCGTCCGTCTCGCCCTTCCTGCCGGTGTCGAGTCATTTCACGAAAGACCCGAGGCCGCATCTTTATTTCTTTCCCTTTTGTCTTATAGATCTCTACAAGGACTACAATATATCGTATGGATCTTTAGCTACCACAGATCGTAACTTCTGATTCTAGGCTTATTAGTTTCGAGAGTCTCTATATTTGAGGTTCATTGAACTGAGTTTCGTAATGCAGTAGTAAGAGAGAACCCCCAAACTTCCTAAATACAGAAAATTTATTGACAATTGTAAATATGATGTATACGATATTTTCTTCTTTCGTGGACCAAAAATCGTCTACAAGGGAGAATAAACGAAAGAAGAAAAGAAGAAGATAATGGGAAACTATTGCAATTTAAATGAGGGGAAACTTTTTTGTATCCTGCTGTAATTTTTAGTTTCATAAAATCATAAAATATAAAAATTCTTTGAACCTTGAGGTCCTTTCAAATTTGACTTCTTTGTATTTTAATTCTTTTAATTATCAGTTCGGTAGTTTCTAAGTTTGACAGGTATTCGATTCCCACAGACTTTTCGCGCTCAGTTCTCAAGTCCGACGTCATATTGGCGCAAGCTGGCACTATTTATCGCCTCGTATACGAACAGCCAGCAGCAGCCCGGCCGAAGCGGGTAACGAGCGGGGTAATCTTTTAGTCAAACCTGGACCGCGCGTACGCGTTTGCATTTATATCGCGAGCCGGCGATATTATTCACGGTGTATCTTCGCGCGTTTGCGGCGGAGCGCATTAAGCGGATACCGACGCGCGATTCTTTCCTGCGGCGGAATACCCTTATCAGCGGGTGGCGCACCGTTTACTCATTTGTGGACGTCTGGTAGCACTTAGCTGTTATTATGAAGCAGAGCCCGGCGAGAGATAAAAGCGGGTAATACACGCTGAAGCACACGATTAGCTGGAACCGCGAGGCAGGAATAGCGTGCTGACGAACGAGGAAAGAAAGGAAAGAAGAAAGAGATTCCCGTGGGATCTGGGAAATCGAAATCAAAGACATTGAAAATCCGAAACAACTTATGTTCAACGAACTCGACACTGAGGCTGGTATTCATAGTCAGTTCTTATTTCAAGATCGTTACTTCAGTAATGTCTTAAGATGCTAATATGGCTCTGTGATTGGTTTAGAGCCACATAAGCCTGTACTTAAGATGATCTTAATATAAGAACTAACTATGAATACCGGCCTAAGTCGCTCTGCATCCAAGCAAGAAGTGTTCACGAAACCTAAGGTGTAAGAAATGTGAAAGTCGAAAAATACATAGCGTAAAAGATTTTTAATATCCGAGAAATTTTTAATATCCGAGAAATATTGCGTGCAGAATGTACATTCAAGACAGTTAACAACTGGAATCAAGAGGGAAAAATTGCTGGTAACTGAAACCTTCTCGTTACTTTCGCACAGCATCGATGCGTCTGCTGGATCCACCGCAGTGACGATCGATCAAATCAGGAATCCCAGGCATCCTAGCGACATGGCGTTTATCGCGAGATGCATTTGCAACCGTGGAGACACGGAGAGGACACCTCGGTGACGCCGAAAAGAAGGTTGCCGAAAGTATCGCAGCGGAGGATGCGTTACACGCGTTTCTGCGCGTTATCTCCGTGAATGATCGGCCGGCATTTTTCGCATTCGCGTAAAGTGCTAATTGAGACGAGCGATGGCTGAACCCCGGAGGAGTCCCCTACGGTTGACGCGTTCATCGTCTACCCCGATGCAACATTAGCTGATAATGACTGCCCGCGAGAGTCGGTATAAATTGTTCAATTAATTAGTACGAGGCGTAAGTATGATTGAGATGAAGCGTTAGGCCCCGCTTGGAATCCGGCTCTATTTATCGGCTTTACGATTATGCCAATGAGTGAAATTCATATGGCGGGCTTATTCGGAGGGTGTCGGAATTCCCGTATGATACCTTTCACGTGAGTCCGAAACTCTCTCTGTCTTATCACGTTTTTTGCGCTTCGATTTGACGGCTAATCTTTCCCATCAAGTACAGTTCAATTAGAGTGGATGTTTAAAAGACAATTAAAAAAGACAATTGGGATCTATGGAGTCTGAGAAGTATTTAATCGTTAGAGAAGTGAGATTTCTATATAAATATTTTTCAAATTTTAATTAAATCTCTAAAAAAAAAATTCATCTTTTTTAAAGGGACTTTCCGAGCTGATTGCACAGTAGGATCGTCATACATATAATGATGTCCGGCACGATCTCATTGTAATTTGTCGGCAAGATCGCGGCATCGTCCACCTGGAAAGGTCGCTAATGAACTAAGCTTAAAAGCGAAGGCAGCCCGTTCGCTCGGCGGCGTGGCTTATCGATAGACGCAATTCCCGCAGTCGGACTCCTCTCATCTTCACAAAGATAGGAGAATCGCGTCGATGAATGGCCGTGTCTGGCAAACAAATTGCAAGATACGCCACGGCCGCATGGCAGCTTGTTACCGGCTCCCTACTCCCGCACCCCTCATCTCGTCCTTCATCCCCTATACGCCTGGAACAATCTCTTTTGGTCCTTTTGGATTAGCATCCCTTTTTTTTCCGATCAGTCGACGATGTAAAATATAAGAAATTAAAATTCTAACTCGCGTATACGCGAAAGAAATTAAAAAATTCAAATTTAACAATATATAAAACAATTAAAATCTAATATCGTAGAGATTATATCATAATTAACACATTGATAAAATTCAATGCGAAGATACCTGAAATTCTAGAAATGAACGTTCAAACTTTGGCGTTCAAACTCCGAGTTTCGGAACAATTTAGGGACGCTGGATGGTCTTAGCGAAAGGAAGAGCTAAAGAGTATAGCGAGTTTCGCGGCAACAGCGGGTCGCAGCTGGACGTAAATATCGCGTTTTTATTGGACAACGTGCTCGACCGCAAACTTTCAATAAGCTGGCGAGGTACATAATAATAAGCTGGTAATGATCCTGGTCGACGAGAGTATAACCCAAGGACGCTGCGGTAGGTAGCCGTCGTTACTGAACACCGTATCGGATCAGGCCTGATAAGAGAGCGCTAAAAGCGCTTCGCGTTGCCGCCGCATCTCGGAGCCTTCTCACCGTTTCTGGCGTCTTCTTTTTTCCTACCGGAGGTCGACCTTCGACTCGGTGTTACTCACGTTTTTATCTATACCGGAATCACGACGCAGCAGCTGAGAGCAGTTCTTAAACGAGAGCTTTTAAGCGACGTCGTACTAACGGGAACAAATCCATTAATCTTCATTGTCCCAAAAAGTTTAGATAACGTTTAACCTTAATTCAATTAGAACAAAAGGATAATAAATCTTGACTTAACACACGCGCTAACGGAAGACGAGCGCGGCCAACGACGTGACTTCCTTCTCACATTGCTCGACAGACTGTATATTCCTCAAATTAATCGACGACAGCTCGATAGCTGCGCTTTCGAAGGAAATGCAGTGAGATGTGAGCCACGGCGTGGCAAGATTCTGAAAAACGCCGAGAAATTACGACTATGCGCGGATAATAAACTTGCGGGATACTAAGATGTAACCGTTCAGATTTCACGAATAATTCCCGTCGATCGTGTCGGCACTCGCGTTTTTCTGACTCATTATAGCCGGCGAGCGAGCCGGCACGGAGATCGAAGAACGCGATCCATGCGGCTACGCGGCTCGATTAATATTGAACGCTCGACGACGACGACGACGACGACGGCGGCGCGAGGCTACTACCAATCGACCGATCCTAACTTTTCTCGCATAGCTCGGAAACTTCTTCATTGCGTGCTGCAGATCAATCATTTTCTTTCGTGCATCTCATTACTCCCGATGCAAAGTTATTGGGGACGCTCGCTCAACTTCGTCCTGATTTAAGTCTCTTAAAGCGGAGAATTTTCCACGTTAATAGCTAACTACACTGTAAACTCCTATGGGGTTGCCACTGCTCCTACTCAATATTTCATTAATTTTGACTTATAGGAAGGTAAATTTTGACTAAAATTGAAGTTAATTTATCTAATTTAACTTTCATGTTAGTCAAAATTTTATCTTCCTTTTAGCCAAAAAATGAAATATTGAGAAGGAGCAGTGGCGACCTATGGAATAGTTAAAAATGATTCAAATTGAGTCTAATTTAACACTATGAGTTTAACAGTGTAGGTGTCTTCTCAAATCTCCCCAGTCTACACAGAGCATCAGTTACATTACAACTATGTTATAATTTCGCACTCAACAATACAAATATAATATAACAATATGTGTTATATTACAACATTTACATTGTTGAGTGCGAAATTATAATATAGATATAATGTAACTGATACTCTGTATCGACTGGGTCGTCACTAAAAATACAAATTAAATCTTATTCGACAGCAACGTTTCTCTCACAGAGAAAACATTTCAAAAGACTCTAATAGCATACAGAAAATGTGCCCTCTGAGAAATCTCTGGAAAACTTTGACCACTCTTTCATTGCGATTTTGTTTTTCAATGATTCCACTTTCCCTAATGTCGAGGGTAAACTATGGAGTACCGGGACGAAGTTTATCGTCAGTCCTATCAAGAGTCCCAGAACAAAGTTTATCATTGGTACTTTTAGATCCAACGTCTCGATGCGGAATGCGCGTCGCTGAAAGCGGGCGCGTGCGCGCGGAGTAGCGGACACGGGGCGTAGCAATGCGCGTGTCGCAAAGAATGGCGATCCTAGACTAAAAACAGAACAGCGCCAAGGAATGTAACGCATTGCGGCACACCTTGCCGCCGGCAGCTGACGGCCGAGTCCCCGGCATGGGCTCGCACGGCGATGGACTTACGACTCGATCGTCATGTGACGCGCGTGAGATATGGCAAAGTCGCGCCGATAATTGTCGCATATCCCGACTATTCCCGACGACTACCTTGTCGGCCGCTGTAACGTGTTACTTTCCGCAAAATTCCTCGCGGACTTACGCCGACGAGCGTTGAAGGATTCGATTCATTAGGTTCGACTGGTAACTCTTCTTAGACTGTCGTGTTTGCCTTCAAGTTAAATTTGCGAAACTATATTGAAACAATGCGTTTTTATCTCATTATAATGTGACAATTAATTTTACTCTTGTTGGATCTTTCGTGAAATGAATATTTAAAAATTTTTGTTAAAATTTTCACACAAATACTTGTAATTTACTAAAGTTCGCCGTTACGTTCTGCACATACCTCTAGTACGCCAATGTGCGGCAATGTAAAGGCAGCTAGAGAGCTTGAGAAACCTGCGCCAAGTAATGGCGTACAGTTGCCAATCATAAATAACAGCGGGTCGCGTGGCTTCCGCGATTCTACGAAGCTCTTTGGCGCCGATTTCGCTGCATAAAGGCGTCCGAGGAGCGGTGATTAATTTTCGCGGACACAAATCACGCTCACCAAGATCACGCATACACCGATCAATCGAACGATCGATCGACTGATTACAAGTGAGGCAAAACGAAGGTAGCTAGCCATTGGTGCCGACAACCGCAATTCGCTCAAATATTGAGCGACGCATTTGTTATTCTTTAATTTTTAATTCAATTTACTATTATCATGTTTTAATATTCGCAATATTATATTTAACAAAATTATTAGTGCAGTAAAAATTGTATTGAGTTTTAATAATAAATTAAATAACTTATTTATATAATTGCTTTTATAAATGAAAAATTATTATTTTATATATCTTTCATTTATTTCATTTATGATTTTATTAGAAATAAATGAATTATTTATTGCTGAATATTGGCATTAAATACCCATAGGAGTTACAAGCTGTGTCTCAACTTGGAAAATTTTATTTAAAAAATTTCCCATTAGTCTCGCAAACATTTTTAAGAGTCGGCGCCTATGCTTCAGAAAGGGAGAAAAAAGGCAAAAGGCGTCTCAATGGCGACACGAGCCCGCTCCGTGGAAACTGGCTCTCGAGGAAAACCTCATTCAATTCAATTCTAATGCCGCTGCCACCGCGACAGATACGAGCACTCGATCTCGAGATCGCGGCCGGGAAGCTATTGCCCGGCATTTACGACCGTTCCGAATGATGAGAGTATTCTCACTACGTGAAGATTGACGACGAATTGTGACTTTCCAAAAGAAATTAGATTCCGAGAAGCCGAGAAACTTATAGGTAAGATAGGCTCTTAGGTAGGATTATTGATAAAAATTTATAGAGATAAGATTAGATAAGGCGGAACACGTACGTAGCGTAAGAATTTAAATTTCAAATTAAGAAATCTGGAATTTTGTAGTTTTCGACGAAATAATTTCCAATACATTAAAACATTCATGAAGTCTGATGTATCGTCCTTATAGGGCGAATAACTCACATCCGGATTTGGCGAATTTGGCACTTTCAAAGTGAACGAACGCGCATTCGCGTGTCGGCGGCGCGTCTTTCTCTCTTATCGCTTCTATTGACACTAACGTACATTCATTACACCCACCGTGTTGTCAGCCGGCAACATTGAGGCACGTCGACGTATTAGCGGATCCTGCGGAATGCTTATGATTTTACGAGCCTCTTTAATATGCGTTTAGCTTCCGCCGGTAGCTCGGGCTCGCGATGCCTCCGGCTCCTTCTCTCTCATCCCGACTATCTTCGCCAACCGCCGCCGCCGCCGCCTCTTCGGCATGCCTACATACGACATTTTCTGCTTAACCTTTGAACTCTCGCGGCCGTCTTGAGCCCGAAGCGGCAAGTGCATTCCAGCCAGAAGCGGCGATCGTTGAAAAATTCGATCCACGGGCCCAGAAACATCTATATCGATTCAAGACGGAAAAGTGCGGCGCAATCGTAGCAGCCGTTGAACCGCTAAAAGTTAGAGAAAAATATATTCGAGATTTAATTTTGAAATTTTTTAATTTGTGAATTCTTGGCGTCTTTAATTGTTAAAGTTTCATCGAATATGCGAGATTTTCATTGCAAGAAAATTTTTTGTCCTTCAATATTCGTAGTCCGATTCGTTTCTTCGAAATTACTTGCTTTCTTCAGATTCAAAGTGCAGACAGTGTTTAAAATTGAAAGCATATTAGTTTCTTGTAGTTTATAGTAATGTGTAGGCGATCATGGTCCACCAAAAGGGATTGTGGACGAAATGCCGAGACTTTTCGCGGATCATTTTTCACTCCCATAATCGCTCGTCTCATCTCGGCGCTCGTGACATTGCACTAGCTGACAGTGACGAATCGACAGTCCTCGAGTCAATCCTTGAGTCATCGGGCAGTGCCAGTGTCTCTCTGTCCGGCGCGTCTCGTGACTAATGAAAATGTCCTGCCGGTTCGGAAATGAAATAAGAGAACCATTCGCGAATTATCTTTCGCGCGATTGCACATCGATTAACGATTAGTGATATATGCAGATAAATTTACTGTACAACAACCGGTTTATCAGATAAAAATAACATTAAACGTAATGAATATTAATGCTCGATTCTTAAACAGAAATTCTTTAAATCTTATAATGACAAGAGCATTTATTCAACCGACAACAAAAATGATGAACTTTTCGATATTTAAAATTATTTCAATTATTGCACTTTACAGAGAAAAACTCAGCGTTTGAAAATAATGTTAATATAAAGTACATTGACGCTGCTTATATCTTTAAATTGTCTCTCGGAAGAAATTAAACTTCCGTCATTTTTCAGGTTTAAACGAACTAATTGCGGAAAGTAATTTGTTTCAAGTCAGAAGAAATGAACGTTTCCGGGTATTCTTCAGTTCGACAAGCGCATCCCACATTGTTGCCAGGGACAGATTTATGTTCCATGCACAAATGATTCCGTCAAAAACGCGTGTAGACGTCCGGCGGCATCGCGGCGCGGCCGCCATACTTCTTAGAGCGCGCAGACGCGACGCGGTAATTGCGAGGCATAATTGCACGGCCCCCTTTGTTTCTTCAATTACTCGTCTAGACTGGCGGCCGGCGTGTGTGGGTGAGGAGAACGAAGTGTCTCGACAGGAAGGAAAAAAAGAACGATATACGGCCGGTAGAAATTTATAATGGCTGGAGAAATTTTTATAAAATTAATTAATTAATTCTCTCTTTTTCTTTTCCACTTGCGAACGATATTAATTCTTAACGATTCTATATGTGAGAAAATGCTGAATTGAAAAATGATTAAGAACGTTATTTATAGCGAGTAAAAGTTGATGAATTTCAAACTCTCCCTTCTCTTAATCTCATTCGAATACCGTAGTTTAGCAACTTCATATTGTTATCGATTATCCATTTTGAAACGTTAGCAAGGGGCCGCTTGAAATGTCAGAGAGAAATTTCAATCGGCATTCGACGGCGTTCATTTTTGTTTACTGTACAATTTGCTAGAGAGAATTTATTTAACTAATAGCTATCGCCATTTGTATAATAAGTTTTCAGCTTTCCGCGAAGCCCAGTTCCTCGGATTCTTGGAATCCTAGGCTCTTCAGAGCCTTCGATCCACGACTTGTTGAGTCCTTGAATTCTCCCGGATCATCGTATCCTAACGTGCGCAGTAACTCAATGAGTTAATTTCCGATCAATTAACAGTGAATTCTGTGTTTGCGCAGGTACTTAGGTAAGAATTTCAATTAGTGGACGAGGGAGGCGGAAAGGAAGAGGCGGGAGGGCACGATCGAAGACTAAGACAATTAACGGAGAGTTCGCCGAACAGGGTCGCGCTTCCGGGTTTTAACGAATCAACTACGGATTAATCGGGCTCGCGATTTTCCTTGCACGTGCAGTTTCTTTCTTCACGATCGAGCGTCACACGAGCTCGGTCGCATTAACGATAATTGAACCATCGCTGGCTTCTCTAATTGCATTCGTTACGAGATAAGCCGACTAAACGTACTTTCATAGAGTGCGAGAGATATGCACTTCCTTTTTGCGTTTGCGTTCGATTTTTTTTATCCACGGTCATAAATGTTCCCTAAAATATATAAAAGTTCTTTCTCTTCCTTGGCGTTGCAATAAAAGAAGATAGTTTTCAGATACTTTTTAATATACAAATAATTTTTATTTATCCGTTAATTTTATTGCATTATCGATGGCTAGAATTAACAGAGTCCACAGCAGTGTATTTTCTAGGCTTCTCGCCAAACAGTAAGCGACTTCTACGGGCGGCAAGGATAAAGAAGACGCGGAGGGAAAGGGTGCTTTGTGGTAAGTTTTTCGGCTGTACGGCGAAAATGGGGAAATTCGCTGGCTGATGAAGCGCGAGCGGAGGAAAGTTTATGAGAGCCGGCGAGAAAGAGAGAGAGAATGGGCGGCTAATTTTTAAACAAAGCCTAACTTCATAGCATAGTCTCGCGGTGGTTATTACTTGCCGGGATAATAAATGATTATTACGCCGTCGGGGGAAAGGGCAAGATGGGGAGATTTCTGCGGAGGTGGGTGAATCGCTTTGATGTTTTCTCGCTCGAGTGGAAGCAAGCCGAGCGACAAACTCTTCGATATTCGGACGATGAAGAGCACTTTCCCCATCCCGCCGGGAAGTCGGGAGATGAGAGACCACGGCGAGAATGGTTAGGAGTCCATCCCCCATCCGCCCTTTAACGGTCGGTTAATCCCTTCCGTGTTTCTTCGCGGTGAAACTTTCGTAATACGCGATATCGTGGCGCACTCATGCCGC
>VBVQ01001405.1:0-22709 GCA_011636635.1 Tetramorium simillimum
CATATAAATATATAAACAATATGGATATATAAATACTTTAACAATTTTTTAAATAACAATATATAATTTCGTTAAAAAAAATTAGCCTAAAAAATAAAATATTTCAACAAAAATACAATGAAGAATCGACAGAAAAATAATGTTATCACTTGGAATATTGAAATATTAGAAAATTATTACTTTTAATAATTTTATTACTTTTAATAAGTTTAAATTAATTGTTAATATTAATTATCACAACATTCATATATTGTTTATAATCATATTACATTTATCGTAGTTACTGCATAATAGACTCGTAAGGCGTGAAAGGGTTGTCAGTCATATTATTACAGAGCAATATGTTCATGTGCGAGTAATCTATAGCTGGTGCACACCAGAAGGAATCGAGCGAGCTAAGAGGTAACGAAAGCGGAAAGGAATAAGGAGCGCAGTGACGCGAAAAGGACTCTTTCGCCTGCAAAAAAGCGCTTCTCGTCGTGGCTTCGCGAAGAAGATAATTTATTGGTTCAGTGAGCGCTCCTATCTTCGAAGTCCACCGACGCGGTTTCAATCGTCGTCACTTCGATCTCGTTGCCATAATATCCGCGCGCGCCGCGAAAGTAGTCGGCTCCAATTATTGGTCTTCCAGGGTTTGTATTTAACCAGAATGACTTTTCTTTCGCCGTCCGGTACTTAGCTCAGTTCGCGTCTTTTTCTCGATTGGCTATAAAAGTCAATAGCGCCACAGGGAAACCTTGATAAATATATATATATATATATATATATATATATATATATATCAATGCATTCAGGCAACTAATGTCGCGAATACTAGGCTCGCGCGAGTACTCGTAAAATACGAATTGAGTCATATCCAAGATTTTTTACCAACACGAGCTCGATTATTCAATATATTTGTCTAATACTTAAATCATGAAGTACAAAAAAAAAGACGAGAAAAATGCATAATATTACAAGAGATTTATGCAATATTCATTATTATACAGTATAATTGATAAAACTGACACCTGATACATATATTATTCATGCATTTATTTGTATTTAGCAGCTAATATTATTTATAGCTTATATAAATATTATTAAGTAACGAGATCAATAGTGATGATGAAATATTAATTGTAAGATGGAAAGAAAAATAACCAAACCGAAATAAAAAACGAAAATAACTAAATTACCATTTATCAGAGAGCAGAGAGAGAGAGAGAGAGAGAGAGAGAGCGCTTTATTAATATAATATCATGGAGCTATTATGTTCATGATGCTAACAAATGATAAACTCACGGAAATTATTTGTTACATAAATCCGCTATTGCATTTTGCCTTATCATAATAATCTTCATTGTTGAAACAATAACGCAATTTCAGCATGGATTTAATATAAATGATATATTCTGAGATATGAACATAATAAAACTACAAAATAAGAACTTGAAAGTTTCTATAATCAGTTAAAACGTTTGTACTAATTTGTTTGCTCTGTTATATATATGTATATGTATATATGTATATATGTAAGTAATAAAGTGTAATATATATTGGAAAAACATTATTCTGCAAACATAAAATGTGTGGAATAAATGTTTTTGTTTAAAATTATAATGCATTGCTTCTGAGAAAGTTAGAAATTATGGAGTCTATTATAATTCTTTGCAATACATATACAAATGCATACTTAAAAAATTCATATTTATGTAGAAAAAAAATATTTCATTTGTATCATTCTATCATAATTGGAGGAATTTGCGGTGTTTATTTCGTAAATGGTTTATGCAACACGTTATATTCAGAATTCAGAGACGATAAGAGCGAGAGAAGAGTGATAGAATTCAAAAGGGAATTGAAATTAGGATTGAGGCCTGATACGGCGGTCGCAGCGGATGAATGTGACGGTCACACACATTCTAACCGCGTTTCTAGGATACATATTCATACATACGAGCAAACATTTCGACAAGTTGCTCAATTAAATGCACATCTCTCTCGTCCGATTAACGATACGCCTTTGACGGACCTTATCGACCATCGTACCTCAAACGTACCCGCTTCAAATCGCCCGCAGAACAGATCGGCTAACATAATCGAGTTGGCGAAATCGTTCAGCGCGAACGAGAACGGGTGTAAAAATGTAACAGATCTCCGAAGTTGAAAAATAAAGTCTTATCTCTAAAATATTCTATGAAGAAAACCGAGACTTATGTTACGTGTTTTCTCTCGGCAGAATATAAAATACAGACGTCGAGCGAGGCGTCTCGTACGAAACTGAAATTACGAAAGTAAAGTTACGTCAGTCAGAATATAAAGTGCGAAATTAGATACGTCATCGTTACGAGAGCACGCCATCCTTGCATTTTTATGGACGGAAACAGTGAGAATTGTGGTGGGACATTTTCGAGAAACCGAAGATTCTACTCCTCTTCCGCTTTTCCGACTCGAGATAAACGGCGTCACGATATTGCGAGACTTCTCGTGATCTCTCCCAGCTCTCGTCTCGTCTTCTCGCACGCTTTTCGATTTTGCCGTTTTCTGGCGGGTGTCGTCTCTCCGTTCGCGCTCGCGTCCCGTCCGGAGCGTTGTCGGGAAGGTGAGAAAATGGAAATACGTGGGGAATGCGACGGCAAAAGGAGAGCAATAAACGGGATTAGAATCGGTCGCGTGCCTCGCATAACTTGCCGGTATTGCGTAATTGCTGCATGTACGCGTGCGTACAAAACCACGCGGCACGCGTACGCACGTGCGTACGCGAACGTCCTCCGCATGACTGCGCACGTGGCTGCACGATACGAGAATGAGGATACGAGAGGGTCTCTCATCCACTTCTCTATCTTTTCAAGTAATTATATTATTTTGAAGTAATTATATTACAGAAAGTAAGCGGAATATACTATTTTACATGAGAATCCATGTCTGCAGTTGAATGCTGAGTCACTTAGTTTTCGAATAGCTCTATGAAATGTATATGTATATACAGGATATTAACCGTGACGATGTTTAAGTTTTTCGGAGATTATTTTTAGACGAAAATCCTGATATCAAATCGAGATCACATAATAGTGAAACTGAATATAAGATATGTTTGTTCTGTAAATAACGCTCGTTGTTACATAAATTATAACGTTATCGAATTTATTACTATCAAATCGATTTATCACACATCTAACTAATTACATTATTTATTAGAATGAACCAATATATCGATGTTTCATTAAATTTTACTTTCCTTATAAAGTTACCTCCTAAAGTTACGTTCCTACAGTTATTTGTTCCATAATTTACGATAAGCCGTTGTAGTCGACGACGTATGAATTCAATTTATAATCGTTTGAAAATAGAAATTGTTACTTATTAATACACTTGCAGTATTCTTACTGAAGCTCGAAATCTTTGGCACGGCAAATGTCGGCAGGCGATGCTCGACACGACCGAAACGTTGGCACGAGAAGCCGAGACGATTCGGCGCAGCCGAGCCATGGATCAAATGCGGATCGAACGGCGCGTGACAACTGGATTTCGTGGACTTGGTGTCCCCGCGAGGACGGGACGCATTTTATTCCGCACCGGTAGAAAGCGCGCGGTGGGATTTCGTGATTTCGTGCCGAGAAATCGAGTCCGACCAGGGGGTTGATAGGCGATGAAATATGAGGCGCCGAAAGAAGGAAAGCGCGGGGTATATTCGACTATCACCGCGAAAGAGCAATAAAATCCGTTGACGCGATCGTGGCAGACTCGAGAGCGAAAGAGAGAGAGAGAGAGAGAGAGAGAGAGAGAGAGAGAGAGAGAGAGAAAAGAGAGAGAGGTAAGCTCACTTTTCGAGAGCTTGCGAGAAGAAACCTGAGCGAGGGTATGTAAACGTCGCCACGGCCGCCATGGGGAGACGTGACGAGATGAGATCGCTCGTTGAATGCGAGCCCGAGAAATTTCTGGGACGTCGTCGACAAACACAGTTCATCCGTGGACGCGTCTCCGGCATAACTTCGTGCTCGCTATTTCGCGAGAACAATGTTGAATGTTTACGGGACATCGTGGTGAAACTTTCGGTTAATCTCCGCTCGCCTCTGAGCTGTCTCGCCGCGGAATCAAGAATGCCCGGATTTCTTTGAAAGGGATTCTAAAAGTCTTGACAGATCTCTTCCGACGCGGCATTGTTTTGTCGAGCTTTTTTCCCAATAAAGGGACAAACGATCGATTCGTATCAAGAGTTTAAGAAAAATAAAATGACATTCTAAATACAAATCACGATTATAACGTTGTTTATAAGAAATTATAAGCATTTTAGATAAATTTTTAGATAAATATGTATACCGCTCTCTTAAAAAATATATAATTTAAAACATATTTTTATTCCTGTATTTTTGTGCTTTTGTAAATTTTGAATTAATGTAACAGTTCTTTGATCTTCATGGAAAGTCACAAGAGGAATATTAAAACTGTTATTTCATAAATGTTGGTTTTCCATACAATAATGTAGTCCAGCTCGCCTTAAGGGGCGCGTTATTGGACTGTTTATCCTTTACACACAATGCCCTAGCAAGCCCCTGCAATATCCTTTACTATGGCAGCATGCCGGTGACACGTAATAAAGTCCAGCTTGTTCCCGTTTGACGCGCTTGCCGGAGTAGCGCAACCGGGGACATGAACTTTAGATGCATCGCCGTCGCAGCAAAGGTTAACGAGCGCTGGGATATCACAGTTTGGATATATTTCGCTCGATTAGGCCTCACAGTGAATTTATGAGTGTCCCCAGTAGACGTAGGCCGCCATTCAGGGCGCCGCGGATGCGGGTAATATCCGTCATTACGCAATACCCACGACGTTCTCGTTATTTTTATGAGCGAATGTTAACACATTTTGTCCAGACAATGCGTTTATACATAAGTCTGCTTATCTGCTTCAATTATTGTCTTCGCTTATATCCGTCCCAATGAGTCATTTATAAAGCGACATATCGGTGCTGTCTGCACTCGCGTAAACATCGTGATTAAAAGATGGCTTCAGAGAAGTGACGGTAGCATTCAGGTCGTCTCGTTATGAATGCCATTACAGGATCGCCAAGCGACGTTGAAAATTATTCTTCGGAAAATGAATCGCATCCCTTTGGAGCACCTCAAACGCGTCCTCCAGGAGCCCGTCGGTTGGTCACGCGAATGAGGCGGGATATTATTCCGGGCGCGTGCGCCACGGACACGAGCCTTAAGTCGCATTCCGCGCGGTACCCCGGGGTGCTTTTGTCAGATGACATGCCGGTGAATAATTCACCCGACTCATGCGGCGCGATGACGTTCGCCGACGAGAAATCGTGACATCGTAATTCGAGCTGATGCCGGAACCCACCGTCGCCCATATTCCGTTTCCAGGAAAGGATCGTTTATATTATCAGTCCTCTCCATCGCACAAATGCAGAATGCAGAGGCACGAAAAACGCGCCTCAATGTTCATCAAGTCGTCCACCGTGCATAAAACGAGCTCTTCTTTTTTTTTCTCAAGCAACTTCGGATCTTATGGCGTAAGTTCGCGAGGCTTGTCACGTCGCGTCGGCTGTTCTCGGCAGAGTGGTACGCAGGTGTGCCGGAAATGGCGGCGATATTGCTCGTTTATATAGCAAACATAATGGGATATACCTTGCCGTGTAAAGGTACTCTTATCTATAAGATTATTGACTTCGGTAGCTCTTCTATCCCGTTAATCCCTATATAATAATTTTATATCACATTATTCATACTTCTCATAGTGTTCTGTGAGATTTCGAATTTAATATCCATTTAAAAATTCAGAGTAAAGTCATTTGCTTGAGATATTTCTTTGCCATTTTCCCTCAAGATCAAAATCTTTTCTCGAAGCTTGAATTAATGTCTATAATGGGGGTTTGATAAGAGATTCAATCAATAATTACATCTGACTTAAGCCAATTTTTTCTTAATTAAATTTGAGCAAACATATCTTCAAAAATAGTCGGGAGAAATTACCCTTATTTGCTCTTATTTCGCGTATCTATAGATGCAAGACATATATATATAATGGACGATATCGTCAGAATCCCAACCTGGGAATTGAGGAACATCGATTTTACTGAACTGTAGATATGCGATAATACGGAAACTGTTATGCATGCTGTTGCGCTTTAAGATAATGGTCCCATAGCAGACAGCTTCTGTCTTGTATTATCTTCTAAAATGTATTTAAGTTGCATTCTTATCATTTGCGATGCAATGGATGTTGGTGGTACTAAAACTCGGCTATGCGAGGCGGATAAAACGTTTTATGAAAATGTATCGTTGAACGAAATGCAAGAACGCGGTAAAGAACATTAGCGACACTTCCTCTCAGGTATGTACAACATTTATATTATCGCAACTATAGACCAGTAAATAAAAATATCGTTATGGTTTTATCCGTTATTCCTTTTTATTTTGCAAAAATGCAAATCAAATAAATTATATTAAAAGCGACTGTCTCGCGACAGAGGAAGTTTTTTTGCGGTTTCTATAAAACTTTAAATCGTCCTGTAATCGGATAGCTTTTATAATCAAGATAAATCGCAAATAAAAATCCACTCTTTGCTCTCTAAATTTATAGACACAAAAGAATAATTTATGACATTTTGACATTTTCCTTTATTTTTGTATATTTATTTTTATATAACAAATAATTATCGCAAATTATTTGCATGAAAAATCAAATTGGTGCTAAAAGAGAGGAAGAGAAGTTAGTTCGAAAAAGAATCTAACGGAATGAAAATGTACGTTGCAATATTTTATAGCAAATGTCATTTTTCTTCTGCAATGAGTATATTTTTGTAATGTTTACGAAATTATTTCAATGAGTAAAATATCGCATATTTGATGGAATACATATTTCGTAGGAAAAATATTACACCGAATCAGATATGGAGGTGGAAGAGAATCTGTCCGCGGAAACAAAACGTAAACATGCAATATAATATTTTATCGGAAACAATACTTTTATACGGTAATACGGTATCTTTAGTGGACAATCTCACGGTTGGCTATTTTCATATAGTATTGACCAGTATTGCCAAGGATTTAACCACGCGAACGCGATTCAGGTGCTACCCGATGTGCGCCGGTCGAGAAACAGACGACCGCATTTTCGCAAAACCAAGTTTTCTTCTATTCCTCTCGCTGTCTACCCGTTTACGTATGCGGCGCTGCTGGAAGTATTAAATCTCAAATATTTAATATCCTCAGATTTTCGTAACCCCGACGTTCTCGTGTATCCTGCCAGTGCGGACCCAAACCCCTCCCATCCCAAAGTGTGAAACGTGTTGCAAGTAGCAAGAAACGACATTCTTCGTCCTATGCAGATACATGCGACTCGTACAAACGCGACCGATGTGTATATTATAAAGTACATTTTCAAGAAAGAAATGGAGATGAAATATTCGAGACACCATTCTGAGTAAAGGAAAATAGAAATAGTTATTTCGTAAATTGGATATAATTAATAAAGAGAGAATCAATTATTAATAAAAATGAAACTATAGTATCATTTTACGTGTCCCTTCTAGAATTGTTCTCTTTTTTTGTAAAAAGTGAATATTTTATTTCTGACGTGATTTATGATCAATTCTTTCTTAATTTTGATTTGTTATGAATATATCTTTCTAATATTTAATGTCAACTTTTATTACTGAAACCATCCCAATATTTGCAAATATTAGGATGATTTCAGTAATAAAAGTTAACATTAAATATTACAAAGATATATTCATAAGAGAAATAATTATAAAAACATTGTATTTGATTTTTCTCTTCCTTTTAATTACAATAGAAAGATAACACCATATTTTGACAAAAGACTGATGAACTAAAAATATTCGTTTGAACAACGTTATATTGAAAAAGCTATGCCGCAACAGTCAAAATACTTTTATGACAAAAATATAAAGGTATATATTCTTTTATACATGTATATATATTTTTTTTCCTAAACTTTTTAATTTACGGATTTTGGTGTGGACAAATTCCATACCGTCGAAATGTATCTGTGCAGAAATATAGAAAACATTCGACATTAAATTCCAGCATTTGTGCTTAATGCCGGCTTTCACTATTCGATATTCTCTCGATATGAAATTGCAATTGTTACAAATGAAAATAAAACATCTCCGAATGTATGTGACGGTAGAGTAATTTTTCATCGGATAATGAAATCGCGGGCTGGGAACGTATAAAACGCTCGTCATGCTCGACAGCTGGCCTGGCTGATTTGACATTAAGTTATTATTTTAAATTCAAAAATAAAGAATTTATCATTTCTATCTGTTTTTAATTTCAAACTCGGGGAAATACGATAGAGACGAGCACAAAAATTATTTATTCCGCATTTATTCCGTCTCTATTAATTTCATTTATTGTAATTGCATCGTAATTGAGCTAAAGAACTAATTTAAATACGTTATGAGTCTAAGTTAAATGTAAACAGAACTGTTTTTTTCCTCTAACAAATAGTAATAGATTAAAGATATTTAAATATAAAGCATTGATGATTTATAAATATTTCTTTAAAGAAAATTTATCTTGTTGGACGTGCAAATAATGGGCAAAGATACGATTATATCCTTCCGGTACTCAAGGGGTATAAGTGATTATTGCATCTTCGTAGAGAACCACCGATTCGATTCCGCAGTCCAACCAACACGTAGAAACCAATAATTGAGGGAAGTAGTTTGCCTTAACTATTAGCGCCCGACGTATCTAACTATCTGCACTAGTGTCCGATAACGAAGACAGGGCTGGACAGTCGTTAGAATTAATATCGTCCGTTCAATTTCGATTTACCTACCTGATGCACTTATCTGACTAGAGATATTACCTTAGGAAAATCTCGAGAAACAATAGTAAAATCTTAAATTCAAACTGTAAATTAATTTAAAACAACCGAGAGTATTGGCTTATTTAATTCAGATCATCGTTACATTTTATTGAATAGATAATGAAAAGAAGAATAAACATTAATTTTAAGAATCAAGCAATTTAAGAAACATGATATAATTGGATTTTTCTACGTCAAGTGCCTTCACGATTTTCGATCGTAATTAAATTCAAATGTTGTATAACAGCCCGATGAAAAAGTATACTCGATTATCGAGCGACGTGAATCCACGCTTATCAGTAGTCGTGCAATGATAAGAGATACTCGCTTCTAGCTGCTGGCGCATCGTCGTAGCGGCGTACGGTTTCCATCGTGGAAACTTTAGAAGCGACGGGAAGAATGTTCGCGTCGCGACAACTTTCTATTTAAATTGGATGGGAAATGGAGAGGAAAGTGTAGAACGGCTCGGGTTGAGTGGGAGGGAGAGATGTAGGCATCGCTCACGAGGGAACGATTTCAGGGTAGATTTCGTCCGCCTCGTGTTACGACCGGTGTCTCGCGTATCGACGAATGCATCGTTTAACAGAGAGCGCCCACGCACTTCGGGGAGCGTTCGAAGAAAAATGAATTTATGTCTGCCGCGCCGTCTCGAACTGAAGGTTAGCGAGAGGCGCTATACGCCTCGGGTGTGTTGATAAATGCGGAGCCTGAAACTCATCCCGCCGATTGCGTGCCTCGCGCGCGATATAACGCCAAGAGAAATGTTTCGTTTCCGTCCGAGCGTTCGAAAGACCCGACCGGGGATAGGAGGGGGAGAAGCGTAAAGACGAGCCCGTCTCTCTTTCTCGCGCGAGAACGGCGATAACGGCGAATAATTTTGCGCGAGATATAGGAGTATCGAGCGATTTCCCTGCCATCAGTTCGGGAAGAAACGCTATTACGAAAATCGAGTAGAGAAACTCGGTGGTAAATTGGACCGTAAGAGAATCGGAGAAGTGATAAGGCATGTCCCTCGCGTATAACGCTTCTGAGTGCTTAACGATAAAGTTGTCGTTGCAGATTCTCATTTCCCGCTTAGATCATCGTCGAATAGATAGCTCGAGTGGAGATAGAGGCGCTTGATTGATGTACAATTCGATTAAGACAAAGAGATAAACATCACTCAAAATTAATTGCGCAAGATAATTAAAATGATATATAATCCCTTTCTCTTTCTCTTTCTCTCTCTCTCTCTATTAATGATATTATTAATAATGCTCGCAATAATTTCTCTGTAATTTGTGCGTGAATTTTCATTTTAACCAATTTTCTTTTAAACTCGGATTTTCAAAGTTCAGTGCAAATGATCGTAAAAGATTAACAGATAGTACTTAAATTGAAATTATAATTAGATTGAAATGACAGTTTTACATTTATTTCTTCTTCTAAGACAGTAAGAATGTGTCAGAGCAATTGAGCAATTTCATAAAGTCGAAGGACTCATTTTAGAAGGAGACATAACTTTGAAACTTCTTCCCAGAGATTCTTGAATATTCCAAAATAGACGCATGTTATTTTCACGCAGCGCGAGCTGTTCGGCGAAGATAGTCGAAAATGATTTCAGAATGCTCCACAGTACACTCCAAGTTCAATTTCTGCGAGAGAGAAGACGAAACTCAACGAAAGTTTCAACGAAGCGAGGTGCTTCCCTAGGCCCGCGTTTACGCGGCACCCTCACGCGAAGGTGCTTCCAACTCGTTTCGATGAAACTGCCGTTCTATTATTGCTCCATTTGTAGTGCCAGAAAACTGCTGTCTTATTCCGTGGAAAAACTTTCGCGAATTATCGAGACGCGCCATCGACGAAGTTGTTACGATCGCAAGTGAGGTTTCTGTTGTGATTGCAATTTGTGCATGTAATTTTCTCGCACAAGTGTTTTTATTCGTTAATGTGTTTTGTCACACACTTACCAAGCAACAGTAATTTTCATTCTCCAATCGCACAACTTTTACGTATTCAAATATGTTTGGAAGATTCTAATTTTAATTATTTGTAGGAATTTAACGCTCTGCGACGGTGGCTTATCTTGGACGTTTACCTTCTTGCGTTGTTTGTAAGGGCTGCTTCGAGTCGAGCTTGTCTTTGTGCTCTTTGGAATCGTTCTACCTCGCTAGAAAAGAAACCCATCGCGATGACATCAAGGGTACGCTCTTTACGTACCCCCTTTCGTACAACCTGAATCGGGAGTCTTTTTCGCGCTCGGTCGGGGAACCGTCTCATTTCCGGTCGCCTGATCCCTCCGCTTTGCGCCCGAATGACATGTAAAGAATGGAATCCACAAGAGCATCTTAGGCCGGCGCCATGGCAACGCATCGCTATTTCGGCACGGTCGGCTAGCTCCCGAAGTTTTTGCGCTCGAGATCGCGACAAGCCAGTTTCGCTAGGAAACGAAATCGAGCTTATCCCGCGATAAAAGAGATCACCGGGCGCACATACGATTTCCATATGCTGCCAGATCGTGTGGACAGAATTCGAATACAGTTCTTAGCGCGAATAGTTTGCAAAAACTTGCAGGAAATACAATTCAATTGTTCATACTAACGCAACGATGTAATCGCGTTTAAAATAAAACAAGCCTTAATTTTAACAAAACGTCAAGTGCTATGTATAAATACTGGATGGTTTCGAGTTTCTATTTGTTATAAACAAGATGAAAATTATAAGAGATATTACAATCAATGCACCCATTTATATTACATCAATTTCTTATTCGTGATACGTGCGACCGCTAATTCAAGCAAGATTCAACATAATCGAAACTTGCACTGAGGTGTCACCGAATGGAACGACGTTATTCTCTCTTTCTCTCTATCCGTTTATTTCGATCTGATAACTACTCACCGCGACGTCTTTCAGCCTCTAAATTGTGATATACATGCAAATTTTCCGTCGCAAGGTCTACGAAACGGAACTTTGACCGCCATTACGACGTCGGATATTGAATATCGTAATGCAGTACCTCCGTTCTGCTCGGTCGTATACCAAGAAGGAATCGAGCTACGCCCACATAGAATTTCTGGAGAAACTTTACGTTCTTATAACGGGTGTTCCGGACATATCGCGAAAATTTAAGGGACAAAAGCGAGAGTATAATTCAATATAAATTTGAAAGAACTGTCAAAAGAATTCTAAAATACGATTTAAAAAATTATTATTTTACACGCTAAAACGTTTTTAGCATGTCGAACTATTATTTCCAGATTAGGTTTAAATCGCAGTTGTAACGCGTTGGGGAGTAATCGAACTATTAGAGAAAATACTTTCCCGTTCTGGATATTGATCATCCGGCCCGAATAAATTGTTTTAACTATAAAGCGGAATAGTTTGGTGGACATTGCAGAGGTTTCAATGTATACCCTGTGTATATCGTTATAAGCGATACATCCATTTCATGGAATCTACAGCAGCATGTATATATCGTTGTTGACCTTTCTGCATCCGTGCAGTATAAATTCAGAAACGAATTTTTACAGGACATCTCGATTGGATTCCTCTACGCCTCGCACTCGTACACGACGCACCCCTATATGACGTTCGTGTGTCAACAGTTTTACCGAGACCAAAAATTGGATAGAATGATATCATAATGATTATTGGATTTGATCTATTAATTTATACGATACGATGATTCTGCCCCTGACCTCTGCTTTCGAAATTACGCGCATAATAGCGATGACGCCCGTTGTCCTTCTACCGTCGTTACATAACTCCATAACTACAGTGCCGGCTGTAAATTTGAACTGTCTTGGGCACGAATAGTTAGAGATCTACACAGACGTCTTGCTGTTGAAATCGCCGAATGGTCGACCATTGTTATCCAACGATAAATCCGTTTATCAAAGTTTAAATGAAAATTAAATTTGGATTGAATTCTCTTATGTAGAGCACATTCTGTATATTCTGTGTTTCCGACAGGAAGAATGCGTAATACGATAAAAAGATATGATTCAACAAAGTTGCTAGAAACTAGAACTTGATTAAAGATTCAAGGAGGCTATAATATGTCAGTGCAGTTTCTACGAAAATATATACTCGTATTATTTTCTTCTTGATGTTTTCACATAGATTTGGCAAGTCTGAGACAGTTTTAAAAATGACAAAATATATATTTTATAAATGACGTATTTCCTATAAGGAATTTCAATTGTATACAATAAATCGAGGCATAATATTCTGCATATAAAGACAAATGACACGTCAATATTCAACGGCAACTGTTTCTTAAAATATCTGCGAAAATAAGGAATATCGAGAAGGAAAAGAAAATATAACTACAGAGTCAAAATTTTTCATCAGAAAATTTTTTATGAACAAAACAGTTTCTGGTTAATTAAAAATAATCATTGAAAATATTTAAAAAATGGTTCCATCCGAAAAAGAATTGAATTTTGTCGCGCCAAAATATAATCAATGTTTTTAAAACAACTTCATTCATTTTGGATACAAGTATCATATCGTTATCGATTGTATACAATTAAAAATCTCTCTGTACCTTCTTTAATATTACGCAGAATTGCGAATCACAAGATTGGCTTACGTCGAAAAGTTCGTGAAATCCCGTACATCGAATACGTTGGAGAGAGAACAGGCAAGCGTGAATTTAAAATAAACATGTCCGCTTCTATTCGGGAATTTGCTTTTGTGCGAGCGCACCGACGCGAATGTCGATCCGTGCACTTGTCCAAGCAAACAGAATTTGACTGCGGCGGCATAGTCCAGCGCGCGGGGAACTTTAAAACCCGGACAAACTACCCGCCGACTGTCTACCCGTCTCGAAGTGGGAACGAACAGATCGCGAATGGAAGGAGCACTTCACTGAAGAAGCTGGAAAAACGGTGCTGCGAGAGTAGAAGATGTTTACTCCTTCGTTTCTCGACTCGGCATTCGAACGGTACCGACAGTATTGCACGCTAAAAATGTCCATTTGCAGTGATCGCCGTGTAATTTTCTCGCGTTCCGCTCCGCTTCGAAACGTTTACGAGTTCGTGAAACGATGTACTTACATTTCGCTGAACGATTTCGGAGCGCGGTATCAAACGTGAAAATTGGGTTTCCCGTAATATTGTGCGCGAGTAAAAATCTCTAATTATTTATTAGTTCCGTGGATTATAAAATTTTCTGAGAAAAAGAGAGAAAGTACAAGAACATATTTTCTATTTTTAAAATATTGTTAAAACTATCAAATACTGTGATACGCATAATTAACGTCTTGAGTAATTTTGAAATAATGATCTGCATGTGCAACATTGTATTAAAAATCTGCGAGAGACTTCAAAGATTTTTCAGTTTTTACCACAAATTCTGGAAAGTAGAGGATGTAAACTCTACTACAATATCTCTCATATTTCTCATTTATATAAGACGGGTAAACCGCCAGGGAATTTTGATATAGGGGGTCAAGTAGGAATTAGTGAGTATTACTTGAAGAGAAGGTTATAACATAATGAGCGCAGTAATTCTCGTTTTTTGGTAATACCTGCTTAATCTTTTCGACAACGTGGTTGATAAATTTTGTGAAAAATGCTTGGTTTTAAAGAAACGTTAAGATGACTTTGAATAACTATGGAGTGAAATAACTATAAAATATAAAACGATCAAAATTATTAATTAGAATCATTAATAAAAATTAACAATTAATAGCTACATAGAGTATTCTGGTACTGTATAATTAGTTCTTATTCGTTATTCCCAATATTAGATATTAATTTATTGCAATATAATATTATTAATGAGAGAGAATTATAAATAATGATATAAAAATATAATAAAATTAATTTTTTATTAGGCATACTTTACCCATCGGGATATATTTTTCGAGTTCATTAACTCATCACGAAAAAATGTTCATACTTATTAGTCACATTCGAGATGCATTGGCACCATTACTTTTCACTTGGCGATTTCTTACAATTATTCCGACCGATTTATCGCGATTTACGCTGATCGTAGCGTGAGAATATTTATAAAAGGAAACATTACGAGAGGGAAAAAGACCCACGAAATAAATAGCTGAATACCAACACATCGATTTTTTTCATTTTTATCTATCGCGCGTCCATATAATAAAAAAAATTTTTTTCGGGATAAAAGCGCGTTCACTCACTTGACCCTTGCTTTTGACGTGAACAATTAAGTTGTCAGGAAATGCGGAAAAATACCGAGTTGGGAAGGAAACATCGAGAGACGCCGCCTCGATCCAACGTCCTGGTCCACGTTCATTCAACGTACACCTATTGTTGGGGTTCGATCACCCCAGGAGATCCGATTCGCTTCTCCGCTCGCGTCCGTTCGCCGTGTAGGTGGAGGGTAGGGGCCACGAAGGTATATAACGGCGCATATACGGGCCGATACAGGTGCATAGACATGGTGGCCGGTGCAGTCGACTGCAAATCGCGGGGGACGACCGTGAGGGGGCTCGTGAGCGAGGGATCGGCGCCGGGGTGGCTTTCGAGATCAGGTAGGCAGGTTGACAGCGCGGTGGAAGGGAAAGGGGGATCGGTCGGAGGGCGGTCGTTCTGCAGCTGGATGGCTGCTTTCTGTCGACGAGCATTGTCGGCGCATTGACTTATCGACCGGAGGATACGAAGCATAGCTCTGCGCTACGATGGATCGCGGTTATGTCCGTTGTTCCGGTATAACGAGGGTCGCCCTTATCCCGCGTCCCTTATCCGTCCTATCGTACGTTTATCTTCGTTGCGACTACTGGAGCCATCAAAGCTCGTCATTACCTGCCAGCGGAGACGAAAATACGTCTGACGATGTCTCCAAGTGAAAGTAGGAACTTACAGATAATGTAGCAAGGCTCGTTCACGAAGGGTTAATAGTAGCAAGTTACAGTTTATGATCATTTCGGTGTAGAACGTCACTAAAATGTAGCAAGCTTTCACGAGAGAACTTTTTAATTCAGACTCACTTTCTGTTTAGTAAAAATATCGAGGCGTAAATAATGTTTAGCTACAAATGAGCAAGAGATTTCTCGAAAATTAAGTTTGGAAGTAAAGATAAAAATAATAAAATATTTCGTATTTATCTTGAAGTCTATACTTCGGGTGGATATTATATTATTTATTCGATTTTATTTGCTTTAATAATGTATGCATTAATCGAAGCTGCTGCTAACAATATCATTTTTCTTTCTTATGCGAGCAAAATTCGATGAGAGACTCGTAATTCATCCATACAACCTATCTTTTAATTGAGTGACTGCATTTAATCAATTCTACGTCATTGGAGTTTTTACATCGATCCGTAAATGTTTACGCAATATCGGCCCGAGCGGAAGACGAAGTAAATAGAACGTCATCGTGGCACCATTCATTGTTACACGTCGCGCGGCGATGTTTGCAAATGCGAAAATCTTTAGACACGTGTCACGTCAGAGCGTGTCGCACGGCGTGGAAACAACGTACTTATAGCCCATTAAAATGGATGTAAAACAAGGGATCGTATATGCATGATACCGCGCACCGCGACACGGTACCGCGTCGCATGTATCAAGTGGATTTCAAACTTAAATCTGCCTTCACCTTACGCCCGTGTCTAACGGAACGACGAATTCATGTCGTTGCCAGGTTTCAGACAGAAATATACGAGCAGACGTTTCGAAACTAAAAACATACAGGAGCTATGAATAAATATAGAAGATAAGAAGAACCGCAAAAGGATTGTGCAAATGCGGAGGATCGAGTATGTCTGAAGATAAGAGAGAGAGAGAGAGAGAGAGAGAGAGAGAGAGAGAGAGAATGTATGCATGTATAAGTACATCTTATTGTTATATTGTACCTTAGAGTAACTACTGGACTTCGTGTTACCATTTCATGTTGTGCTTCAGAGTAGTTGCTACATAAATACGTTTATATCAATATGTATCTTCCAAACATTAGCTAGTAGTATATCACTGTTAAAATATTATGCTCTCAAGTCACGTTATAAGTCTTCATACAAAAGCCGATATTATTACGAAATATGAAAATTGGCACGACACAAAATAATATATTGCATTTATTACTTTTGTAAACTGCAGATTATTCTAATTCGTTCATATTAAGCCAACTTAAATACTTATAATTTTAAAAGCAGAATGCGTAATTATTAATGAATCAATAAAAGTATTTAGACCTGACGAAAAATGACGATACGACATTGCATATCGACAGGTATTATAATCATCAAATATCCTGATTTCCTTTTGTGATGCACTTTCGTAAAGCGTCAGTTAAGCTGAATTATCGATGTGCCTTTCTAATTAAAACTTATTAAGCTTACTAAAACTTATCCGAGAAGATGAAAACTTAATAAAACTCATCCTATAATACTAGAAGATTTATTCCCTTATCAAAATAACGTTCAAATATAATTCTGGTATCCAACAGATACGTATAATTGAATGTAACAACGGAACGCGCCTACATTGTCACGATAACGAGGTACTCCTCCATCCGTTCATCTATCTGTCTCAGTTCTATAACTGCAGCTAGCAGACAGAGGCGATGCACGTCATTACCTGCCGCCGTCAACGGAGTATGTCTGATGTCTCTCTGAGAGGAAGGACGACGAGGCGTACGGAGAGGACATGGAGGATTCTGGGTTCGCGCTGACAGGATTCTGTAAATAAGGCTGTCCTACTAGCACAATGGTCATCGATGCTCCGATGATCGATGGGGAGAACTGCTGATTGAGGGACCAATACATATCTTGATGGAAACTCGATTAATCTACTTGTTGCAATTAAATGTAATTAAGTAATATGAAATAAAGAAAATGTATAAAAATAGTTTGTGTGATTATTATATCTGCACAATGTATGTAGAAATGACATTTTTTTAAATAATATTTTAGAATATCTCTGACGTTTAATATTTATAATTTAATGATGTTTTTTATATATATTAATTATTATACGATAAATATTATAATGATATATATTTCCAATAAAATGCTAACAATTTTACTGCAATTAATTTTTTGAAAGAATCTTTTTGTGTGCAATGTCAGAAAATCTGATTGGCTTAGAGAGAAATCTTCGATCTGTGTATCACGTTGCTTTATACACACAAATTACTTTTATCTCGATCGTATATAGAGTTTCTAAAGGGGACGATAGATATTTTCCTTCGAGTTGGCGCCGTGGCTGCGACTATCTCTATTTCGCGATACACTCTTCGGTTTCGTGAAGTCGATAACACTGAGGAAGTTATATGCGGATTTCTCCCTCGCCCAGTGCCCGATAGGGATAAAAGCAAGTGCGGGTGCTGTTACACGGAGAGCAAAGTTGTCGTATTTTCCCGGGGAACGACACGCAGCTCCCCCGCGAGTAACGACGATGATAACGGGAACGTCAGCGTCGGCTTGGAAATTTTCGCTCGGAGATTACGGGTTAGCTTATCTGACGCAATAGAAATGCGGGCAATTATTTCACCCTTGTTTTAACCATCCGTCTATTTAGCATTAAAAATTTATTCCGACATTATTTGCTATTCCATTCGCAAACGTCGTAAGCGACGTGAAGTTGAAGAAGGAAGCGAACCCTCGTTATTCTGACATTTGTAATAGAATCATAAATTTATTTCACGGCAAAACTCGGCAAAATAATTACACCGCGTGTAAAGTATTTATAATTTTACTTTTGCAACTCGTCTATTGCATTGATAGTATAACAAATTACCGGGACACGTTAATCAAATAAAAATCTAGAGCAGAATGAGAATAAATGTCAGTATTTTCTCAGTTATGTCACCTAATAAATATTCAATGGAGATATCGCACCTGGCGCAAATTACATCAAATATTAGCACGAATAAATTATTGCAGCTTACAGTTTCTTTGAGCGAAACTAAAGTCGCCGTATCATTCGTTTGAGAGAATCTCGAGATCATATCTTTCAGACAGTGCGGTAGTTCTTATATCCCGATATCTTACGAAAGGGTCGCTGTTGAAGCGCGTCTCATCGCGTGCGCGGTCTTTATTCCGTCTCAGCTCTCAGTACAAACCGAAAATCGAGTTTCAAGTATCCTTTCGATTCCCCATCTACCTCGGATGCGGATTAAATCCCGGCGGGATCACCGATTGCCGGAGGGAGGTTGCCGGATACGTCAACGTTATTTCTAAACAAGAAGCAACATTTCTGCGACGAACGAGGGCAGGATAACGAGGGAGAGAGCGCGGAGGAAACGCGCGCCGGATCGTAATGGAATTTGGCCGCTACCCGAAGGAAAATAAAGACGCGCTTTCCCTCCCCGCGGCTGGGGGGTGGTAGGCGACCGGGGCGATGCTGCTATCGGCTGTTTCGAGAGAGAGAGGAATCGGTAATCTAACCGACGCCGCGGCCGGGACCAGGACCGATAAACGAAAATTGCATTCGAAGTTTTCCGTGCGGCGAGGGAAGCGTTTAATTGTTTCTCCATGTCGTGTCGCGGGGCGCGTCGCATAGTTTCCTCAAACCTGTAAATCCCGCCCGACAATGCAATTTTCCCGAGCGCGCGGATCGAGACTCATCCACCCCGCGCGGCCGCGTTCCCGATGAAGAAAACGTGAAGAGACAGTCGTGTGAAGTGACGTATATTAACAGGAACGGTTATGCCGCAATAAGAATTCTCATTAATTTCCCATGTGTGTAACGACGAGAGATATCGATATCATTCGTAACTCAATTTCTCATTCTCCACTAGTGAATTTGAGATTCTATTACGGGACGAAAAGCTGCCAGATATCCTAATATGTTATTCCTAAGAGGAAACCGTAATCTCTAAGAACTCGTAAATCTCTCGTGCACTTCAAAACCGTTATGGTTTACAAAGATGGAACGGTTTGTCTTGGAATGACAGGAAAAGCAATGTGTGGCTAATTTATATCGCGAATAACCCTGCAATTCTTTCCATTTGCAGATGTATACATTTCTAAAAATATCGTTAACATTAACAGTGTCAAACGTAACAACTATTTATCATAATTTGTTTTTATAAACTTCTTTCTTGTTATCCACAACCAAATCTTCCGCGTTTGATCTATGAACTAGGCGGGCATCGATTCCCTAATAAATAAAACGAAACAAAAAGAAGCCCGTAATAATTCAAAGAAATAGCGCGATGTTGCGCTCATACTCGCTCGCGCACCTTATATTCGCGATCGCGGCGAAACGCGAGATTTTCGCCTCGCGCGAGTGGATGAAGGGGAATCGGTTACCGCCGGCAATGCGCACAGAAAATCCATCGTTGATCGCCTTTTGGTACGGGCTACTGGCCGATTCTGCACCGAGGAAATGAGTTTCCCCGGGTCGAGCCACCGTAAGCTACCATAAGCTTTTCTATTTCCCACCGTTTTTCTTCTTTTCTTGACAGCCCCGTATGCGAGGGAGATTTAAAAACCGCCATGGCGTGGCCGTGAAATTCGATACACAAGATGGTACAAAAATGTTTTAATTTTAATATAAATGAGAGTACCTCTAAACAAAAGATACTTATCGATATGTATGGACAAGTTAAGCTTTTTAAAAATTAATAACATTCCAGCTTAGCTAATATGTAAATAATATCAAAGCTTGAAATAAATGTATCAAACATGAAAAAAATGTTTAAAGTTTTACACGTGTGTAAATACCATCCGCTTTACTATATCTTATGAAAAAAAAGTACGCAAAAAATTATAAAACATTTGTATGTGGATTTATTGAGTTTCGGTTATTTCCTACATTTCTCGCGTGACTGATCCGATTTAACAGATTTTCCCATTAGTAGCAATTGAATTTTTCATCAGGCATTTACGAAAGTGTTTCGACGAGAGGACGAGAGGGATGGACAGTTCCCGAAAAAAAGCCCGCGCCAACTTTCATTTCGGACAAACGGGATTTAAACGAATATCACTGGCACGCGGAAACGCGACTTAATGGAAAAAACGAAATATCGTTTCCGGTGCTTTAATGGACGCGCGTGAGAGATGAATCGGGCGCGTGTTTCTTATTGTACGAACAGCTGGCGAAACAGAGACGATGATTAAAATCTATTATCGTCCCGTAAATGGCAGCCAATTTACGGCTGGGAGTTAGTTGCAGCTCCGCTCGCGCTCCCAAGAACCGCCCGTTCTCGATTTGAAATAAATCGGGCCATCGGAACTTAGCTAGATCGCTAGAACCTGACTAAGCATAACGTGTAATGGGATTAAGATCGTCGCTCTCGTTAATCCACTTATACGAGGCGCTTTGCGAAACCCAACGAGACGTCACCCCTTCTTCTGAGCCTAAACCCATTACGTGAGTGTATGCATCTATGCACCCTCGTCGACGAAGGATTAGGTACGCCCGAGATTCTGCGAGAAAATAATATTTAGGAAACCGGCGCATGTGTATGGCGTTCTCGTTAGGGACAACGCTCATGAATATAAATCTCTATGTGCGATACTGAACAGTAATCCTCTATTGATGATACGCACTGCGTTTTCAGGGAGCTCGCTAACACAAGATTGCTTTTACGAAGCAATATTGATCGTGTATAATATATGGCAATTAATTATAGTGTTATAAAATATATAGTTTGTTATATAATACGTGTAATGTAGTTTGTTATATAAAATATGCAGTGTTATTTACATAATCAAAAAGCGAACAAAAACCTGACGATATGGTGGCCAGGTAAAAAAAATATATATAAATCATTATATATTATTATATATCGATATAATCATTATATATTATAGCATTATTATTAAATGATAAAACATATTGTTTTCTTCCCACAATTTTTTTTACGATAAAAATTGCTTCTAGTAGAAAGCTAACGTTTACAGGATGCTGTTATATAATTCAATTATAATTACAATAATAGTTTGTACATGCCAATAACGTGAGAGAAATCGGAGAAAAATTGATCATTCTAAATCGATAACCGGACAATGTACAGTGAAGTCAAAGCGCAATTCCCATTTTCAGCATTATTCGATATCTCGAAATGATAATCGGATATAGGAATCGAAATGAACATTCTCAGAATTTTCAGAGAGAAACAGAGAGAGAGAGAGAAAGAGAGAGAGAGAGAGAGAGAGAGAGAGAGAGAGAGAAAGAGAGAGCTAATTGGCTCGCACACTTTATGCACATTCACGCATCAAAAATATCCGTCTGGATCTCTTGCGTCTATCATTTTCAGTTCTCGCTCCACCGATTAATTACAGCCAAGCTAACTAGAGTTCCCACAAAAGTAGATCGCGCCGTCTCGTTTCTGCCTGCTCGCTTTCCCGCACCTTTTTACCGGCTCCCTTCTTTCGCTCGCGAGCGGATTATCCTCGTGATGACGAGAGGGGAAAAGGCTCCGAGACTTCTTTCGCCGGCAATTATTCCGAGAAAATGGATTTCGCGATGTGGCGCTGCGAGAGAAATACGATCGTCCGAGTAACGGAGACCGTCTCCCCAAATCCGTTACGATTTTAATAACGCTCTTTCGTGATACTAAATACCAGTGGAAATCTCACATCACATTCGCACGCGCCTTTTGATGAAGTTTACGTGAAAAATTCAATTTTATTCACGTTGCGCCAAGTCGAATTCCGATAGATTAGTTCCGCCCTATTTTCATGTTTTCTACGCTCTCTATTATTAAGAATAACGAAGCGGATTATACGGGATCGAAAACGTTATTCACTATGATATTCATCGGGCAATAGCTTCCATTAATGCTTTCGGTATTCTAGTAGAATCGAAATGTGAATTGGTTGTAATTGGACGAAACTCACATTACCCAAATTCATGTGTTAATAATATTCAATATTCAATAGAACATTCTAAACGCTAGATTTCACGTTATTATATAATAATATATTACTGCAACATTCTTGCAACATTCTCGTTGGAATGA
>VBVQ01001405.1:22719-35465 GCA_011636635.1 Tetramorium simillimum
ATAATATATTAATAATTAAAAATATCGAGAAATTTTACAATTTGATAATTTATTAAAAATCTGAAAATAAAAGTAAAAGTTTCTTATAGACAAAAATAATAGTCCGAATTAGTAATTTAAAAATAATGACGATTTCCATGTTTAAATTTACATCAAACTATTACATTAAAATGATTTTTCTATATAAATGATAAGACGAAGTCTTTTAGAAATTTTCCTATCTATCCTATTTATTCTCGCTAATTCTAACCGAGTATACGTGAAACTATTTTGAAACTCGTCAAAGTGTTCAAGAGCCACTATTGTAATCTTATTTTTGGTCCTCAAGATGTTTACTTCATCTAGGATATTTTAGTTCGCGACTTTTTTATGTCTGACATACACACGAATGAATATAAAATAACATTAAAGAATATTTTCGTTTTGATTTCATTGCTAACGTTATCTCGTCCTAAAAGAAACGTAATTTCAACTCTAATATAAATCGCGTGTCATAATCTTCGCGATTTATTGGGGCACAATATTATGCATTCGAATCGTCGTGATGACTGGATACGTGCTTTGCGATGTATAAAACTGAAGAGATTTTCTTTAAAGCCATATAGAAGATCGTATAGTTTTACGACAATCATTAACCGCCTGGTTCTTCTTATGGTGCTGCAACCTTTATACCGGAGTTGGTTACGGCATTGTAAAATTATACAGTTTGCATTACGTACACGAGCGGCACGTGCACACGCATTATCGAATATGCATTATGTAAAATTTTATGAAAAGAAAAAAACAATTACCTGACATCAAGCGACTCTCAAAAGAAAATTTAAATAAAATGACGCTCCCCCCCCCCCTTACGTGCTAAGGCGTTTGAACTTTAAAAGAGTAATAAGCAAATTGCATTTCAACAGTAAGAAAAAAGAAATGTTCTAAGTGTGAGTCGTTGTAATCACTTGTACGCGTTGGAAAAATGTCAGCACTTTATAAGTTGTTCATTAAACTTCAATATTCTTTGATATAACTGAAGCAGTTATCATCTTTGTAAAACAATTAGATTACATGAATGTAATGTTACATAAAAAAATAAAAAACAAATTGATTATTCGATAATTATGCTACAAAGAAGCGGGGAAATAACGGAATCTCATATTTCAATATCTTTCAAGCAACCTTGACTTGAAGAAAATTTAATATTAACGTCCAATCATTGCAAAATAGATTCCAAATTAAATTCTCGCTGGAAATGTCTGCTAAATCCTAACGCAAACGTTACGAAGCATCAAGAGCATAAAATAATTCATTGTTCCAACACAATCTTGATTGTGATACTAGATTACACTGTCACATCGTAAAAGCAAATGCGTTTAATATTGTTAAATTCAATATAGAGAGTCGTGACCAATGGCTGTGTGACTCACGTTTATTCGTGAAAGGTAAAATTCACGGTTGCTCGACTATAAGAGGGAAACTGCTGGCGTAATTAGTTACATGCATCATAGAGCTTCGTTCGAGCATGAAGGGGCGATATGAAACGAATTCTTCTATCCGATCGACCGCGTTTGCGCAAAGCAACCGCAGCAACATTTATGCCGTTTCCATTGCGATGTTGTTGGTCTTCCATGATCCCACTACTTTTGTGATCGTTTTCTGCTATCCCTATCTCGATTCGCGAGAGTTCACGGGGTATTGAGCGAAAGGAACGCGTAATTCCTGGGGATTAGTGAGTAGTAAATGCGCGGCTTTCAAAACGCACGGTTAAAAAGCGGGTTTACGGGCATACACACTCGGTAAAGGAGGCCGCATCGATGCCGTGCATCAAGCCGTACAAAAAAGCTATAACTTTGAATAAAACCTCCGTTGTAGCGTTAAATGCACGCAAATGTAACCGACCGATTAATATCTTCAACGTTTGATACGCATTTATGAACGATCTCCGTTATCGGAAATAAAGTGTTCTTCGCGCGAGCGTTCGCGAATCTGTTCCCACGAGAAATACACTCTCGGTTACAACAGCGTTGTAAAACCATCGTGTTTCATAGCGGCGTTTTTCGTGCGGTACTCGGTACGTGTCGCCAATATACTGCGATTATATGACTGCGTAGAAAAATGAAGTTGGGATAGAAAGAAAAATCCGCAGAGACATTATATATACCGTATTAATCTCGGGATTAATATCGTCATAAAAGTGATTCGTCTCTCTGGCGATTTCGCTGCGTAAATCGATAAATCGATAATGTAACAACAATGGGGGTTGTTACATCCCGTGGAAATTTAATAGTTACTCTTCGCCCATAAAAAAGGTCATAAAAATCAATTCATCTCTTAATAAATTGTGGCACAAATACATTGCACGTGCGATGGTATAAAAATATTTTTAAAAGTTTGAAATAAATGATTTAACTGTATCATTTATTATCGAATAGAATGTATAATAAGATTGAAAAATAGATATGTTGAATTATATATTCTTATTTATAGAACTAATTAGTTTCTATATTATAACTTTATATAAAGTTTCTATGTATAACTTTCTTAAGTTAATTCTTCACTTTTCGTTTAAAATGTAGAAACTAATTAGTTCTATAAATATATTATATTATACTATAAATATATTATAACGAATTGAATATAAATATTATATTGTATATATAAAATATAATTAAACTTTTTTTATATAAAATAAAAATTTCAATTTAGTTAGCTCGTTCTATTACAACTGGAATTGTACGACCGGGAAAGGGTCTAAAGAACTCGCGGCACATCGGGGGACCGACGCCGCAGTGAGATTGCCGGGAAAACAATCTCCCGGATGCGAGATCGATGATCGTAGCACGGTAAAATCACGCGCTCTTCCGGGCTTTACGATGGTGCGATCGACTCGTGCCTAGCACGCTTCGCGGTCCGGGCGCGGTCGTAAATCGGCCGCGATACGGCCGCGAAATTACACGGATGTATAGCGGCGTTACAGCTACGGGGGCCCGCCTAACCCGGCAGATTCCATGAATCCCGATCGCATAATTCATCTCACGGGCAGCCGTCGATCTCGCCGAGGTGTTAACGTCAGCGCCGTGTTTCATTCCATCTACGCCTATATGAGTAAAATTAAGTCTCTTTAGCCGTGCTAATCACGCTATCATGTGAAAATGCAAATATTTAGCAAATTTGAAAGATATTTTCCGGACAGCTGTCAAAAGATTTCATGGATTGCACATAGTATAAAAGACAAAATACTTAGGTACGTATAAAATATGAATCTAATTATTTTATATAGAACTTAAAAAATCTAATTTTAAGGATTGCGATAAAAAATTAAAAAACGCAGTTTGACATTTTCTCGCTAGCCTTATATTATGTAACGTCCAGAGTTCTCTGAAATTATAGGAATTGCATCGTACGTGAAATCACGAAATTAGATAGCTGCAGTACTGTCTCACGTGCCGATTAAATGGAGAATTTATGAGGATCAGATACTTTAATTACGTTACGACTCGCATTTCTTCAAGTTTAATAAATCTTTCATAGCGGCTATGATACGCATTTGAATATTGAAGCTCGCAATACCTCGTTACCTTCGTGTATAATCAGCGTCAATACGCGCGATATATATTACGATTAATTGCTTGTTACAACGCGTCTATCACAACTATTATAATATTAGAAATATTAAACGCAAAACATGAAAGCTGATTGTAACAACACTAAATAATACACATAATTTCAAACCACAAACGTTCAACTACATATATAATAAAAGATTACTGGTCACATGTATTTAAACAAATGTTACTTGTATTGTTAAATATTATACAATTGCAGTAATTGAAACTGACATTTCGTATTAATCAATTCGTATCAATAATCAATACGAGATTACTCGATTAATAAGAAATCTTAGAATATTAGGACAAAAGTTTTTCTGCGATAGAATTTTATAATATTGTCCTTCATTCTTTCTCTCGATCTATCTTCATCTTTAAAAATTTTTTTCTTATATTGCAATAATAAAATTTGTTTTCGTGATACACAATGCTTATTTGTATTAGAAAAAGAGTAATACTTATGTTACTATTCTTATTTCCTCAGAAGTTATAATATCGATACAAACGTCGAGGATCGTCTCAAAATGATTCATTAAACTGAGATTTCCGAAAATGCGATGCACGAAAGCACTCGGAAACTGGATCGCGCTGTCTATGACTATCCTCAGTCGAGGAACTTCGCAGTTTCTCCCAAAATTAGCGAAACTCGTTTACACCGCGAGACAGGTAGTTTCGTGGCAGGGCCGTTATAACGACGAACTCGACAGGAACGGTATACACGCGTCTACGTGCTTTTGGTGCAAGGAGAACAGGAGAGAAGAGAAAAGGGGCGAGAGAGAGGCAGAGAACGACTGATAGTCTAAGATACGGCAATTTCGGAGGAGCCGTTAACAAGGCACGTTACCAAGCATCGTTTGGCCGGTTGGAACTGATGAACATTCAGAATATTGCTGCTTCTCAGCGCGTATGAATTAGATTTCTCGGATTTGAAATTGCATATTACCATAAAATACTTCCGGATTATCGTAATATTTGTAAATCGAGAAATATGGGCTACGATCATTATCAGTTTTAAATCCCAATTTAATTCCCCATCCGTAGTCAGTACATACATCGAAAATATATAGATGAGAATAAAATTTCGTATTTTGAGACGATTTAAAAGTTACATTTTTAACAAACAATTAATTTCGTAAGTATGAAATAAAATAAAAAAAAACAGATTTACTCACAAATCTGTAGTTGCTCCGTCATTACTCGATGTTTTACTCCTTCTCCTCTCAGATGTTAATTGCTTTCATACGTATTCACAAACACGGTCCACTATGCACCAATTATCAATATTACAATAATCACATGATATTTTCGGTACTCCAACTGTTGAATGTACATAACACGAATTTTCCTTCATTACGATGTCGTATTATAACGCAAAATATTTAGTTTGATAAATAATTAATCGTTATACGCTTACGAGTCGTTATTATTAGCTACATTTCCGGTATGTTAATTGTTAATGTTACTGATCACGGAAAATCGTCATGCTTGGATCTTTTGTCACAATCGTGCTTTAAATGATAGAGACTGTCTGCTTCAAGTCTCGCCACGCGAACATAAATAAAGCAAAGGTTATTGCAAAATTCGATTCGTTATCAAGAAATACTTAGTACAAATAAATTTACGTAACATATATTCTATTTTTCGAATGATTTAATCCATAAATCACGAGTTACTTCGCGTTTTCAATCTTATGGCAGAAAAGAATTATATTTAAAATGTGATCATTAAAAAAACAACGCAAAATATATTCAAATTTAAACACTACTGAGGAAATAATTTATAATTCTACTATTTCTCGGTTTCTGTTGCAAAAAAATGATCGTTTCGTGAGATATATCTGTTTTAAGAAACTCATTGTCTCGATAAGATTTATGAATCTATGATATGGAAATTAGTCGATTGCGCGAAAGAAATGTTCGTAGGGACTAATCGCGTTTTCGCCTTGTAACAAACAGCAAACGTGTCTCGAAAGATAATGTAACACGCAAAGTAGCACGCGCCGTGACCTCTCTGCTCGAGGCTCGACGCACGAATGATAGCGCGTTGGCTTTGGTACGCGGCAACTTTGTATGCACGGGTGCACGGTACAATATAACAAAAGCCAACGTTGCGCACCACAGAACTGTTATCGTTTCGAAATATTTAATGATCTGTAAAATAAAATCACGCCGAATATTTTATTCCTTCTGTATTTTAAATTAAGCTCGACAAATGAGTTTTAACAGAACATCGTGTATACGTTTCTATAGATTCATTAGCATTATCATGGATAATGATTTATTTCGATTAAGAGAGCTTATTTTGTAACGAAAATATTGTTATAATTATAATATTGAGTATTAAATTTTAAATAAACCGAAAATTTATTTCAATCTTTTCTCAATTTTGATACGTATATAGAAAATGTGTAATAAAAAATTTTAATTTAGCTGATTTAGTGTTAACTTATATTAACACTAAAGATTAGATGAAAATTATTTATATAGTTTAAAAAATAATAATTTATAAATAATTAATATATTTATTTCATGTAAAAATTATTTAAAGAATAAAATTTATTTCTTTTAATCTAGAACCATTTATAGAAATTCATTTCTTCCTCAATTAACTCGCAACTGCGATTATAAATATCAAATTGAATCTTAAGATTTTACGGTATGTTTAATAAATATTAATTCTCAAATCCGTCGAGTCATCAGAAAATGAGTAATGCTATATACGGAGTAACGCTATGTACCAGCATAGCATAGCAAACGAACTCGATTATAAATAGGGATTCTATTACAGCAACTCTCAGTAGGACTTCTCAGAGCGTTGACATATACTTGAAATACAATCCAATTTTATGTTGAGCGCAGCAAGAAAGTTTTCCGTACGTCGGCATCATTTCGAAGTCGATTACTCTCGCATTCGAAAACGCCGCATTTTACTTCGTTCTGACGTCGACAGATTCTGATTGTCTGAACTCTTAGATTTGTCGTTGTATTCTCTTTAATATATAATTTTGTTATTCTAGCTTTTTCCCTACGATAATTCATCATTCCACAGAGAATGCATTTATCTAATGATATTAGAATAGTACGATCGATCGACAGCACAAGGTACACATTATTATCATTAATAATGTCACCCTACGCTCAAATAATATGATTTATAAGATATGATCTAAAATACTAACATGTAAAATATTTAATTTTACCTTCATAAATTTTAGATTAAATATGATTGCGTAAATTTTAATATTATCATGCTGATAGTAAAGGCATATAATAAAACGATCAAAGTAAAATGATTAAAAAATGTTTAGTAAATAAATATCTGATATTTCTCGACAATAAGATATACAGAGGTAGGACAGTCATATTTTGCATATTTCGCCCAGTATTAGGTAGTGCGCGAAATCGCAACTCGGATTTATTTTACTTTGAAATGGATGCGTCGAGGGTTGAATTTAACAAGGGACGGATCTCTCTTTCGGTATGTCTTGCCTGATGGATTCATCCAAACGGCGCGCGCAAACGATTTGCCCTCTCGTCGAGAAACTTTAAGACAACTCGTTACGAAGCGACCGTCGTCGTCGTTCGCCGGTTTCAACCAGCTCGACTGTTTCGCGAACGTCAAATCCTCGGAGGCTGTAAAGCAGACTTTGCGCTTCGCAGGAGCACTGTTGAACGACGTCATAATAATGATAATTATTATTATAAGTTTGCGCAAGACATCCGCGCGTCACCAAAGTTTGACGTTAATGCGGCACCGTGCGGAATTAACGTCGGCTTGGTCTTCTCGAGACTTGATTCTCTGAGATTTGCTCTCGCAACGATCCGCGCGAAGATATTCCGGTTTAGCGAGTTGATACGAACAACTAGTTTCCATGACAAATTTAGTTTCGGACACTCATTGAACATATTCAACAATAAAAGAAAATAAAACTACGAAAATTGTTTAAGATATTTTCAGCGATATTTTCAACATATGATTTATTTATTTAGTACATGATAAAAAAATCACTGATGAGTCCTTCAATTAAAATTGTCTTGCAGATTTTATTCTGTAAAAAGTGCAGAGTGCATGTGATTTGATGATACAATATTTTCATAGTTCGCAAATCACATTTATGTACCGAAAGAAAAAATGGAATACTGCGGTTGAGATCTAAATGAATGAACAGAGAATACCTCTAGTTTGAGAACGATATGATGAAAAATTGTTACGTTCTCGTTGCTGTATATTAAACCTATCATCCTATAATTTTTGTACGGGTAAAACATGCCGTGATAGATTAAGTTAAATTGCAAGCGCATTAATTTTACAATGTTACATTATTCGCCGCTAACAAATTGCCATTTAATACTGTGAAGTGCACCGGTCGATGGAGAGAATTCAAGCCAAACGTACTACATACGCCGAGCTTCAAGTGCACAAATGAAAAAAATTAAAATAAAAGAAAGAAAAGAAAATCGATTTCTTTTCATATTATTCCTACAAATTTCGATTAAATGACGCCATTACGAAATTACTGCGGGCACATAGTTACTCGCCTTACCATTCGGTATTATCCGTTAATGGAATGTGAGAGCTTGCGGTAGGTTTATATCCACGAATGGCTCCTAAATGAGTCTAATACGCACGTAATGATTAAAAATCCGCGAGGCGCCGCCGCGTGAAAATGGACTCTTTTTGCGACTTAAATTTTACAGTCGTGCGCTTCTTTTTATATAATCCCTCCACAGTTTTCTTTGGCTTCTCGCACTGCACGATCGAGCCCGCTTCTCTACATTTTAGACCGATAAACTTGTCTTGTGTCACCGGTATTAATTATCTCTTCCATTACCGCAAAAATGAATAATATAGTTCCATTATACCGGCGAGGCACTGTCCAGTGAATAAAGTGCTTGCAGCCAGACAAGTCCTGATTAAGATCGCTCGATAATTGACGCGGGGTCAATCTTTCCTTTTAACAACCGAATGAAAAACCAGTTATAAAAATTTAATATTATAAAGTCATGATGAGGATATCGCGCTGTCCACGGTTAATTTAATTTTGCTCGCTACATTTCCTCGATTCATCGCGCGATCTGCGATAGTCGTGAGTCATCGCTTCGTGACTATAGCCGCTCGAAATTATCAGTCGCACGAGACATTATGGAAGCAACTGCGCAAAACATTAAAGTAGATAATTCATAATACCGTGCCGACTTGAGGAAATTACGTGAGTTCTGCGACCTTTCCTGTATCGATCCTAAGACCACCGACAGTTCATTGGCGCTAAAATGTTCCGCAATAGCGACCGGGCAACAATATCTATTTGATCGAAAAACATCCATTTCGCGTAAATTTCCCAATATAAATTACCATAAATAAATAAGTAATTTGAAATAAATATACGATTCCTAAATAGAACTGCTCTTCATTAAAATTAAGAAATATTAAATAGGTATGTATTTATGATTAATTATTGCGATATTATGACTCGCAAAATTTGCCAACTTTCATTATCATTATTTTCTTATTACCAGATTGACGACATTGATTGACCAGATTTTCTTATCGCCATATTACTTTCACAGCTTCTCTCGCTTTGCGTGCGGCAACGTTTTTGACTCACCTGCAACAGAATAAATATCACACAGTTAGACGCAGACACAGATGATATATATGTGCTTTATATGCAAAATTGTCGAGTGTAATCGAGAGGTATTTGTGCTTAAAAAAGAAAATTCAACGTCATAACACGCAAACGTTTCTGGCGCGGTTCACTTTATCGCGTGATGCATCAACCCTTTTTCTTAAAAGGCTGCCGTTTTCCTAAGATTAAATAACGTTTTGGTGTGGACATTTAATCCCTCACATGCAGCTGCGCGTAGTCTACCCGGAAAACCACAGACCGGTTCTTGAATTTCAACTCGCGCCGAACGTATTATCGTGCGGCGCGTTGCCGGCACGTAGCAACCCCGATTCTTATCACCGCCTTGTGTAACGTATTGCGAAACTATAATAATTACACAGCGTTAAGCTAAAAGCATGAACTGTTAGATATTTCGCGCTTGCACGATGCGTTTAACATCCTTCACGCGATCGATGCAATCTCTAAGAAGTTCCGTCTAATTCACGACGGGAAAGTCTTCACTCTCTTGGCGCATCATTCAATTTTCGCCTTATCTATAATAAAAGATAAACATAATGTCTTCCGAAATGCATTGGTCGTACACACAATCTAATGCGATAACTATAGCTCAAGATAATTTAGATCAACGGATATGTTTAAAGTTAAATAAAGGACCCTGCACATTTTATATGGAAAATGGCTTTCAGTTAGATTTCGCTGAAATTAAAATGTATGTATGATATGTTATTGTTCACGCCTTCCTGAATAATTAAAAGAATAAAAAAAATCTAATTAAAAGTGTCAATAGGCACAACCTCCTAAAAGCAAGAGTTTAGAAGCTACAAAGCTTCAAAGTCTCAATATTAGGATTTAGAGGTAAAGCTAACCTAACCTAACATATTGCTTAGAAATTTAGTTTTGTTCAAGTAAATGCATATATGTGATGATTAGAGAATATATAAGTATAATTCGGTGTTGGTGTACATATAGGGTAAGGAAAAAAGCTTTTGATTAGCATGACATGAACAACATTCTCCCTTATTTTCCATTTGACGATATATTAAAATCTTTTTTTCTCACCCTATATATACACCGACGCCGAATTATACTTATACATTCTCTAATCATCACATATATGCATTTACTTGAACAAAACTAAACTTCTAAGCAGTATGTTAGCTTCACTCCAAATCCTAATATTAAGACTTTGAAGCTTTGTAGCTCCTAAACTATTGCTTTTAAAAGGATGTGCTCATTGACATTTCTTATCAGGAAGGTATGGGCAATAACATATTTTAATTTCAGCGAAATCTAACTGAAAGCCATTTTCCATAGAAAATGTGCGGGGTCCTTTGTCAACAAGTTCTTGACAAATTCGATACGGTAGAAAAATAATAAGAAAAAAATTGTACATAATATACGAAGTGGTTATTTTAAAAATGATTTTATTAGAAGGCATCTTATTAAAAAGAAAATATACGTTTTAATAAAATTTTTCTAATTTTCCAAATAAGTAAAATCATCTTTAAAATAATCGTTTAATAAAGCTAGAATTGTTTTTGTTTTATTCCAATATAAATCAGACAAGCAATTTAATTGTGTTCACGAAAGAATACGTGTTTTTCTCCACGAGAGCATTTTCCTTTTGCTTTTCGGCATGATTCCACAGCTTAACCCGCGTTGCAATATGCAATGCACTTGGTAACACGTCGTCGGCGCAGGTCGCAATAGCTGGCGGCTGCAAGGGATAGTAGCTGGCGAATGGCCAGCCTCCGATATACCGCGCGTGTTTCTTCGTCGGCATTTGCATACCGAAACCCCTAAAGTGTGAAACTATTGCCGGTAAAGCCGATCCGCAGATTGCAGATTAAACGGATGTTCGCGTGGTTCTGAACAGCCGCCTTCCTTTCTTACCGCCGTAAATGATAAGCGACACTTAAGCCAGACTATTTTGTTTCACTATTTTGCGTCGGCACGTTGATCGTTATGCCGCATTGGCGAATCACGTCACACGCTTCAAACGATGAACGTCATTACATTATTTTCAGCTCCAAGTTATAAAAAAACGTATGAAAAGAAACATGACCTCATTAATTTTAATAAAGGAGGTGCATTATATTCGATAACAATAAATGATTGCAATTTTCATAATGGTTAAATAAAGAGACTAGTAATTGATAAGTAAATATTATTACAATTAAGTAGATATTAATATTTAATGCTAGACAAAGATTAACACGAGCAAACAAATCTAATATCGTGAAATATGTCTTGTACACTTGTACACTGCAATTACACTGTATCGTAACTTGACTTGTCATATGTATATGACAAGTTTTGGTTAAAGCATTACACCGCCTAAACGACATTAAGCAAAGTTCCTGCATGGGATTCGCGGTGTATCCATACCGCACCTCAATTTTGCGATGTGATTATAATCGCAAGTTCGCGCGACGACGGCAACGACTAAGACGACAATGACAACGATGTTGACAACGACGACGACGCGATACGCGCGAATTGTAATTCAATTAGCAGCTCGAAAACTTTGCCCGCTCGATGCAACTACCGGAAACATTTTCGGCAAACGACCGCGAACGATGAGCTCGCCTTGGGAAACGTCGTGGGAGGGGTAACACGTGTTACCGTTCATATTCACCAAGAGACAAGCGCGAGTTAGCGGAATTATATCGGGGGACCACGCCGACGGGGGAATCTTCCGCGGTTAGAGCGCCGTTGAGTTATTAGCTGTTTCCCTTCAGAATTAGCACCAAATTAGCATACCATTAAGGCTGCCCGCACGCACGCAGGTTACTCGATAATCCCCTAATCCCGGAGTTTATCTTCGCGTGATCCTATTACCGCCAAGTGAAATTCGCCGCGAAGCACCGACGGAATCTTCGAGCAGCGTGACGGGCATTATCGTTTTTGAAGGCACGTACGGGAGTATATGCACGGGGGACGTGCAAACGGCGCCCACTTTCAATTATTGTGCGTGTGTGCACTGCTAACCGCGACTAGGTCTTCGTAAGATACGAGAATGACGGTATTAGCGACTCTATTATTTTACGCGACTGGACGTGCGAAACGGTATTTACCGAGCACAAACCGTCGCGGCCGCAACGAGCTTGGGTAACAAAAAAAAAAGGTTTTCTCGCTAATGAGAACAAATTGCGTGCGATACTTTCAAGTACTCGCCTCTGTTAATTACGATGTCATAATGATAAAGACGCGCGAGTCAAGATTTGCGACAATGTCCAACGATCCGCAATTATGCCGCTTTTTGCGCGAGAACAATTCTCGAATATAATTATGAGAGAGTGTAGAATATAGAAACTCTCATAATTGTTCATTTTCTAAATTGGATGGCAAAAATATATATAAGGAGATAAATTACAAATTAAAAATTGTTTCGTCTTCGATAGTAAATCTAGACTGATGTGAACAGAAACTTTTAAAAATAGCAACGCTGAAATATGTGAGATCTTTGGTAAATACATTTAATAATAAAATATTATTTCTTTTTTAGATTTTTAACTGATTTAATC
>VBVQ01001406.1:0-35474 GCA_011636635.1 Tetramorium simillimum
CCCCACTGTCTACCTACGCCAGCACTTCTTCTCCGGATGTTCTTCAACGTCCGCACGTTTTCTTTCTTGGCGGCTGGCGCGCTAATTGCCGCGGACGCCACATGCGGAATCTCCGATATGGAAATTCGCTCCGATTCTAACGTAATCCAAAAATCCAGACACCAGAACGGTGGAGCATCGTGAAATGCGGAAACTCTCGCATATTTTCAATCCTTTAAGTATGAAAGAATTTTCTCTAAATTACTAACAAGCAAATTAGTAAATGCACCGTGCTTATGACATCTGTCTCTAATTAATTCTTTTTACATTAATATAACGACGTCAGATGGAAGCGAAAATCAATCGTTCACTTAAGATTTTACTTGCAGATGTTTTGCTGCATTAAATAAAAAAAATAAAATTTTTAATTAACGTACGTTACAGTTAGTACACAAAGTAATGAAATATGCAGGATATACTTTAACGATGAATACACATGTGTTTTGCAGTACTGGAAAAGAAAATTTAAAAAGTTTATATAGACATATATCAAACTTTGTTTTGTTTTTTTGAATTACAGCTATTTCTGCAATAACTCTTGTCATCACAACTGATTCCATTTAACTGTTTCCAAGTAGCGTTTCATTTCCTATGTAAACAATTTTACTGATTATTTAAGCGCTGCTTCACTGTGTTTCACGAGTTATTCCAGCTCGTTCTCTTGAAAAAAACATTATGTAAGAAAACTAGAGACCACTGCAACTCCGGCGCGTACTTTTCTCAAGAGAATGAACTGAAATAACTCATAAAGTCACCGTGGAGCAGCATTTATAAAATAGTCAACGAAGTCGCACCTAATTTTTCTTTCACGAGCATGTCTTCAGTTGCAACGAGACATGTTGCGGTGTAACATAATTAAAACGTGTAAAAAGAATGGGATATAAAGCCTCTTACTCGCAGTACGTCTGTGGATTTAACGAATCATAATGTCCGCTTCAGCCTTGCGAGAGAGGTGACGAATGTACAACGCTAATTCGAAAACATCTCTTATTTACCCCGCATTATGCAGATGCTGTCTAACGTAATCGCGGAAATAGGTTGCCCTCGTCCGATCTGCAACAAATTACGGAGCGTATTTGGGTTTTTGGACGGCGGACCGGAGAGGGTGCTCTGCAAACTGCTCGTCATCGCGGCACTATTGTGTGCGTTCATGATTTACTTAAAGAATAAATGACGCCAGATTCGTCGGTGATTTATGTGCGAGCACGTCGCATCGCGTTAATCCCGACGTACCTAACGATATATCGGGCGAAAGTTTATTTTAAAGAACAAATGTTTAATCAAAGCGAAGTGCAATTCTAAATTACGCAAAATTGCGGGGTTTTCAGGCTGTACCGGTCGCCGGAATGAAAAGTGTGTTACCGCTTAATTATCATAAATTTAGATGCGATCTAGATTCAAGTCGCGCTTAAACTGGAGGCCAAATATCATCAATTTTTCCAGTCTCCAATCATCATATTTCCAATTTTAATCTTCGGCTCTATCGCCGTAGCGCCAGTTCATTTTATAAAAGAACGTCAGCGCTCATCGAAAATCTAAAAAGATCGGATTCATTATGAATCAGTGGAACTTAACGGTCCGCCAAACGCTATTCGCGTCTTTTTATCATACCCGAGTCGGTCATACCGAAGTGCTCACACGTTTTACTAGTCCCATCGATCCTCGATACGTCAAACACTCCGGCTTGTGCTCGGTGTTTACCCGCCCGTATCGAACGTCGCATTTCCAATTCGGTATCCGGCAAGGAACCAACCCGATCACGTATGTTTATGCAACGTGGTGCTAACGTCAGCACTCGGACTTTCGAGCCAGACCGCCCCTTGTCATCTCTCCCCCCCTCTCCCTTCCTCCCTTCGTTTCGTTACTTTCAGAGATACGTGGGTGGCATACGATGGGTGCAACGGGGGCGAGGGTTAGTCGACGATAATGGTCGTGGTCTCAGCCGTTGCAGGACAAGATGCGGTATCTACTTGCGCGGCCGCCTCACCTGTCCCGCCGCTTGACGAGAACCAAGCGAAGCAATTAGTGTCGTCGTCGTCGTCGTCGTCGACGTTAACGAAGTTTTCCTTCGGGCGGCGAAGTATTCGGAAGGGAATTAAGGGCGAGGGATAAGAAGGTCGCGCGGCTCTGATGAACTCTCGCGTCCTCCCTTTTCCCTCTCCCCTTCCATCGAATCGATTGCGAACTAATTTTCGATCGATGTGTCCGGAGTCGATAAATACGTCCGAATAAATTTCAGATTGTGGGAAACAATCGGATTCATTAAACTGATTATGAATCAGCCGAACGAATCCCGCGAGATAAATTAGCGTTCAGATATCGGGATCGAATATTAGGGCTCCCATTTGTCGCCGGAGCAACATCATTTCGAGCGGCTTGACAGCCGAGATAATTTCATGTTCTTTTGTCCATGAATAAAATAAGAGCAAGTTTAAATTGGCGCGATATAGCTGTGTATGCGAATGCACGTATTATTGTTGCAGTAAAACAGTGTAAAACAATTACTTCCGCATCGATGGCGTGATCGCGCCGTGCGTGTTCGTGCCGACTTTGATGCAGTGTTATTATTGTTAATCAATAAGAATAGAGAATATGAATTCAATAACAGCGCGTAATTGAGATTTATTGGATTGCGTGAATGCGAACGCGCCCGTTTATTGAATTATTTTAACTCGATGCATACACGGCGTATCGGGAAATGCGGTTCACATCGTGATTACAAGCGCAGGTGTGCCAAACATTTTTGCGGACGGAAGCATCCACATATTTGATATACCACTCCGAAAGGTGTCCCGGTTTACGAAGGTAATTTAATAAGAGAGAAAAAGATGTGTTTCCGTGTGTGTGCGCGCGCGCGTGTGTGTATATATGTGTGTGGCTATGATCCTTTCGGCACTCGGAGAATTCTCGGAAAATGCTCGAAAAGTCACGGAACAAAAATGCACGTCGTACGAGCCGTCGGCTCGTCGGCCAACCGGTATATATTCGTAAAATCAGAAAAATGCGACTAGATTATTCTCCCGGTTCTACCTCGGTAAAAATACGTGCCATTTATCTGGCGTTACTAGCGCGCATCCTCGCGTTCAAGAAATATTTAAGTCTTTTAAGTAAGAAAATTTCACTGGAATCATATCGTCGCTTTTCGGACGCAATGCATAATGCATAAAATACGGCAAAAAAGATCTAATGTAATTTATATATCGGTGAGCAATCCTTTCCTTTCCCTTTGCCCTTTTCGCGTTGCAACACACTTAAGCAAAATTTTATCGCAAAGAGGAACTTGCGTAAACTTGCCGAGATTCTTCGTTTCGTGGAAGTAAATAAAAAAAGAGAAACAAATTGTTCAGTCAATTTTACAAGCGTTTAACGTAATTTATTTTCACATTTAATCGTTGCCAGGAAGTACAACATGAAAATTAAAAACTTGTAGAAAGACGGTAGCGTTTATCCAGCTCTTATAGTGACGAGAAATTGACGTGACACTCGTTAATTAATTTTTCTCGATCACTCTCGCGATATTTTACGCCTGACTTTCACCGTGCGCGTAAATTCGCTCTGATGAACTTGTCGAGGGCATAACAAACGCAATTGCGAAAACCTTGGCGATTTATCGGAATAGAAATGATATTCGGAATTTCCTATCACAGAGTTGTGCGAGAAGTTTCACGGAAAAGCGGATGTAGAAATTTTATATCCCGTTTAACCCGCCGATTAAAAGTGGTAAAAATTCACGGCCGTTGTACGACCATCCTTTTTCGTAATTACTTTCATTAAGGTAACCGACTCACGGCTGTCAGCAACGATTGCGATCGGTGATGAAGCGAAAATCATTATTTCGCAGGAGGAAGCGCGAAGTGCGATCGACTGTGATACATTCGTTCATCGATAACCGGCACCGTTGTGCCCGTGACATGTCATATTTGAGTGGACGTATGTATACCAGCCGCAGGTTCACGATTGTTTCGTCAAACGCGACGAGATTAAATGTTAATGTCGATTTAACCATCTTGGCAAGCAAAATGTTTAATTTCGCGCTGCTCTCAGCAGTTGCCTTCTCTCAATATCTAAAAACTTGCAAATACATGAATCTTTTTACATGTACATTTACATGCATTTATTCAATTTTATACATTACTTTTATGCGCACACATCCGGTAGGTAAACCGTAATTTTAAAGCGGAATCCTCGATCCGATATTTATACGTTATTAAAATAAATGCTATAAAAATGTTATACCAGGTAATAAATGTGAGACGAAGCGTCTCGAAAGATTCGTGTAACTTTTCCATTAGCATCGCTTTTTTTTAAAGCACGGTAGATGGAAACAATATAGTCGTTAATCCACCGAAAGACCATGTGACACAATAAAGCTTCGTAAAAGCGTACATTTTGACACGGGCAGCAGCCGCATAATCTTGGCTAAGCGCCAATACTACGGCTATTAAAACAGCCATTAAAAATCTGCATTATAATTCCTTGCATGCACGCGGGGATAAACAACATTGTCAAGCTAATTAATGTCGGGCACGATAGCAGAAGCAAATTAACTCTGTCTTTGTTACGCGCAGTCTAATGAAACAACTTAACTGCAAAATACTATTAAAAAAAAATCCATAATGAGCAAATTATTGTAAACATGCTCAAGGGATATATTCCTTTTGTTGTCCGTCGTCTCGCAAAAATAACAGAACTTGTCTTGCGGCAATCCGGGGTTTCGCAACTAACGCAAACAGTTTCCCCGTTTCTCCGTGAGGACAAATAAGTGCCCGCCATCGCAGTTACAAAGGTCCGTAATGAAATGTAATTTAAATTGGCGGAAAGAGCGGTAGGGGATGGGAGGGAGGAGTCCAGGTTGCCGGGCGACACGAAAGTGTCGATGTCGATCGGCGAAACGTGACGGCGCTTTAACGAGGATTCAATTTTGTCACCGTCCGGCCGTGTCGTGCCCGGAGAAATGCGGAAAGGAGTCGGGAACTTCCGGCGAAGTTTCTTCTGCTGCCGAGCACCGGGCTTTTATTACCGGACGTCCGGGGAAACTTTCTCTCTCGCGCGGTTGCGACGCCGAAACTTTCGCCCGCGATGCATAACCGCCGTAATCCACCGCTGCGGTTGATGCGATACTTCTCTCTCTCTCTCTCTCTCCTTTTCTTTCTCTCTCTGTCGTGGAACCTCTCGGAATTTGATCAAGCAGGTAGCGCAGGCGACGTTCGCGACACTCGAATTTGATTCGCTTCGTCGAACCGTCGTCGTCGGAAGTTTCTCGCCTCCACCCCGTGACTCCGCTCGCAGTTAAGGGAAAGACAGTCAGACGTCTGTCTCGGTACGTCGCGTCGCTCCAATCCCGACGTTCTCCACTTAGAAGAACCTAAATGCATTTTGACCCTAGGAGCGGCTTCCCGGGAATGCAAATGTGTTCCCCGGTGATACCGCGGCTGTACGCGGAGTTCGTATTGCGAGCGACGTGTTTCGCTCGGCCGGGCGGTAGCTTCGCCGAGAGCCGCCGGAGGCGTCGGGAGGAGATAAGGCGGGAAATAAGACGGGCGCGCCTTAAGTTCGCTATTTGCCTCCCAATTTGTCGCGCGTGCTCGTCCTCAATTATAAACTCCGGCAACAGTCTTAATTCCCCTTCCATTCTCTCCCTTCGGCGAGAATCTTATCGACAATTCCGGTTACGCAAACGGACGCGTCCGAGCGACGTAATCTTCGAAGGGGGAGGGTTTCCCCTCGCCGAGAGAGTGAGTCCGAGTTGTATAATTCAACACGCAAAGTTTATCGCTTCGATATTCCCGATAACGACATTCATCGCCGACTGAAGCTCGTGCTGCGAGCTTTCGGTAGTTACGCCGCCCGCTTTCGCGCGAGATCGAAACGCTTCTTAGTCGGGTCGCGAACTAGTATCGTAATTTCGACGATTGAATGGCCCCGCCGTAGTTTCGCCGGACGCTCATCCCGGATCCCATCCCGCTCCTTCCTCTCCCTTGCCCTGGTACAGAGGGATAAAACGGGAAATGACGTCTGTGCTTTTCACCCGTCATATCGAGCCGCCAAGTGACACCGCGCTTGCGATGCTCCCTCATTTAAATGATGGATGCGCGGGCGCTATTACATTCTTTCGGGACGCGGTTAATCGCACGTCAACGTCTCGCGAACCTGCGCGATAATGAAGCGCGGCCTCTCCATCCGGATCGACTTTCGCCCTTATCGCGGGATGAGCGCCGCCCGCGGACTGATAGATTGTGGATCTCGACGGCAGAGATGCGAAATGACGAGGATACGAGCCTCTCGACAAGCTCGGCTCATTAACAGATCTCTCTTTCTGCCCCTGTCTCTTTACGTCTTTTCACTTTATCGTAATACATAAATGCCAAAAAAATTTGCCCGACAGCACGCTTTTGAAATTAAAATCACGCCTCTTCTGTACATTGACGCTTCACGTACGAGTAGATTTTAAATAATTGACGAAGTCTGACGCTGAAACGAGGGAATGAGCTCGTTGTCAAATTACAGGATACTGTCGCATGTGTGTCGTTGTCTTAAAAGTTCCGCGTTTCGGCATCTGACACGAATGTATTAAATATTAAGATTACTTTACTTTAAGCGATTCGACTGTCGCTCAACGACACAAATTAACAGTTACGGCAGTCGATCCTAAAAGTCTCGTAAAAAGAAAACAAAAACAGAAAAGCTGTAAACAAATAAGACTTTTAAGCCTCTCCAAAAAGCATCCTCAAAACGTAACATCTTTTTTCCTTCGAGGCTTCAGAGGTGCGCAAAGTTTTATCAAGATTGCCAAATGTTGATGTAAGATAATGTATTGTGCGGAGATGTTTGCTGAAAAAACAGAGATACAAAATTTTCAAGCTAGCTTGAAAAATCACGTGCGCTTGGTACAAACTGAAGGGCACTTTTGCAAAGGGGAATCTCTCGTGTCTAATACTCCCTGAAATGTGACTCTCTCAGAAGAAGTCAAATTGATCAACTCCGGTTTTTGTAAGTTTCTTAATTTAATATGAAAGTATTTTTACAGAGAGTACAGTTTACATTTTATCAATTTTTTAATTTTTCTATTTTATGAAGTCGATCAATTTGCTTCCGAGAAGCTCGTACGTACAAAACTCAGTGTGTCGAGAAACATTTATGAAAGTGCTCCCTCTCTTAAACTGAAATCCTTTTAGGATACGACATCTCGCGTGCAACGACGTAATCTTGAGCGCTTTCATAGCATTTGTTCGAGGCACGAGAAGAAACTGCGTAATAAATAAATAAATAATTCGACCTATTAAACTTCGGGACGAGAAGGAGATGCATTTCAGACTGCACGATTACTTGCAGACGAGACAGAGCAGCGGCGCGGTGGGAAACGGCGCGGAGGGACGAGAAAGCACCAGCCCCCTGGACTGCACCCCGCGGACGTCGATGACGATGGCCGTGACGACCTCGGAGCTACCGATGCAGCCGATCTACGTTTCCGCGGGATCGTGCTCCGACGTTCCGACCAACCTGCAACGCCGACGACTGCGGCAACAGCAGCAACAGCAGCAGCAGCAGGAGCAGGAACCGCAAGAATTAAATCTGACGCGGCCGACGGACACGGCCGCGTCCTCGTCGTCCATCCGCGACGAGCCCATCAGAACCCCGCTCTCCACGAACGTTCACATGTCCTTGCCGGCTTCGCCGAAACGGTCGTCGGCGAGCTACTCTTCGTCCAGCAAGACGCCCGCCATATCAAAGTCGCAGATGAAAGGTAAGTCGAGATTTAAAATATTTCTTTCCAATTCGGTCGCATTATTAGAACTAAATTAAAAGAAACAGGGAAGAGACTGAGAAGGAAGAAATAAAGATGATACAAAAATTTGGTTTTCTCTCTCTCTCTCTCTCTCTCTCTCTCTCTCTCTTTCTCTTTAATACGATATCCAAATGACACAAATGAATCTCATGGACTTTAGGCTAGTATCTCATTTGTCGCATGGCAAGTTTCTTTGGCCGATTGACTATCAAGGGAACAAGTTTTTTGAGAACCCCAGAAATTCTCCGTCTGATGGCCAATCGGCACGTGCCGGAAAAACTTGCTCGACACGTGAAATATCAGGTTTATCCATCACGATCTTCATTCGTTCTGGGGGAGGCAGGCTACTTTTCAATTAATTTTATCCACGAGGTCTATTCTATTCTATCATAATTATTCAATTAAATATTTAATATTGAAAATCTATTGGAAAAATTTTACGATAAAACATCTCTCAACATTTTTTCAAAAACTGTAGCTTCGTGGCTCTAGAAGAAGCGATCTTCAATCCTTTGCGCGTTAGGATGTACATAACACTCCAGAGACTTTATTTTTTTTTTGTTATTGCTATTGCTATTGTTTTAATACTAAGCTATCGTGCCTCTCGTAACTTTTTAAAAAATAAAGCAAAAAAATTATTTTTAAAAGCAAAAATTAGCAAATAATTTTTATGTCTTACTTATTACGTTCTGATAATTTGGCTCAGATAACTTCATATGCAGGTAGAGATATTAAGCTAGCTGAGTCAAATATCAGAACGTAACCAGTAAGACACGAGAATTATTTGCCAATTTTTTGCTATTTTTTGCTTTACTTTTTAAAAAATTACAAGAGACTCAATGACTTAATTAGCTATTAAGCTGTAATTAAAATTTTTTACATTTTAATTCTTTATGAAAATTGTAATAATATCGAAAAATAGCGCGCATTCATGTCACTAATTTTGACATGCACAACGAAGAGTTAAAATTATCTTTCGGATAAATAGTCGTGCAGCTACGGTAGGAAAATATAAATTGATTAATAATTAAAATCAATAATGAAAAATAATGCAATTAAAATAACAATTTCGTTTACAAGCGATGTGCGAGCAAAATTTTCTTTATTACCTTGTATTATATTATGATATCAGGCTGCGCATGGCAAAATGCAAATTTGTACTCTTTTGATCGTGGCGTCAGATGCCGGATGATGGAGATACCCACGACGCCGGATTCAATTTGGTACGCTCGGTAAACGGGATATCTCGCCTGTTTGGTGTCATCGCTTCGTTAATCCCGATAAAACTACGCTCGCTATGCCGGCGCGCCGCGGCGTATGTGACTTCATTCAGTTTTGCACGTCCATTATTTTTCCCCACCGTTATCGCCGTCGTACACGACGAGTGTACGTTCGAGAATCGGGGAATCAGGCCAATTGATCGATCAAATCTGCACGCGAGATAAATAATCTCGCGTTTTGCGTACACGGTGTCATGCAGACGTCGAACATTTTTTTTTTCGCGTATGTATATTTTTTTTTATTTTCGCACGTCGTCCATCACGCATGCGACTTGTTTTTCTTTCTGCCTTTATAAACACCGCTATTGAATATTACATTTCACTCACATCAGGCTGGATGAATAGCGATCTCTCCAATCGACGTCAAACAAATTGCATTGTAATGCCAGTAATAGCGTTTCACATTTCGTGGTGCTCATCGTTTCCTCTCTTTTTTTTGCATTTAATTATTCTTACTAAGCCATTCGCAAATGTTCCATGGTCCTCGAAACCAATCTGGAAAACCATTTAATCAAAGAATCAATGCTTCCAATTTCTTTTTAAGAGAGTCCAATGCGAAAATACGAATAGACGGACGATTTTCCTTTTCATTTCAAATATCTTTTTTCCATTTTGTGACATGAGTTTTGTGCGAAATGACATTAATTCAAACGTATTTATCAACGAAACTGAATAACCAATCTCCTGGTAATTTTTATTGCAATTTACTTTACTAGTTGCAAGCTCTTGAACAAAGTTCTTTCTTTCAAAGCTACAATGATGTTAATGAAGGAGCTCGTCAATATTTTTAATGCAACTTAAGACGGGCGCTTATCAGTTATACCTTAAATTTTAATTTTCATAAAACTCATCTAACTATAGATAAACTGTTTGTTCAATTTTGTTTTAACAACGTAACAACTTCATATACGGTACGATCGATTATCTTTTAGTTTTATCAAGTCAAAGATATTCCGAAACTTCATTAAAAACACGATCTCATAATTTAGAAAAATAAAATTTATGCAGCTTAAATGTTATTCTTCAATCAATGTTTAAAAAAATCTTTTATTTTCTGTTGATTATTCTTTTTCTTTTCTTCTTGATTTTCTTTTTCTAAGATCTGTTTGTTGAAAATGTCTAAAAAAGTCACGTATCTTTGTATACTTGGACGATACGTACTTTCTTCGGCGAACGTAATTTCTTCCGGAGAATCGTTACGTCTTTATCGCCTTCGTATAAAAGGGCTTCGCTTAAAGCAGTTATCGTGTCACTACACCATTGTCCGCTTTACCAATTGGCACTGTAAATGGAATCGTAGATAAATAGATAAAGAGAGCGAGAGAGAAGAAGAGAAATGCTATCACTAATGTTATATGTAAAATGAATTATACAAGTATAAAAATTAATTAAAGATTTTTCCCTCGCATTAATCTCAAATTAACAATATCTTATCCTCTATGATTTTCTCCTTTTATATACACAATTATTTTTGTAATTTGTTTAAATATTTCTCAAAAGTGCTAATTTAAAATTATTTGATTAGTACAATTTCTTGAAACATCGATATTAGAATTAATTAAGTAAATCCTAATTCAAGTAATTGACAAAATTGACAGTAATAAAACGATTCTAAGATCCATATTTTTCTCCCGTTCTTGCTGAAGAACTCATTTTAAAACGTAAGACAATCCAATAGACAGATCGTAAGACTATATGATATTCATGAAACCATATGCATTTGTAATTTTGATATTTTCGATATTTGAAAAGTTCAAATGAGATTCGTCTTGGGACATAATCTTAAGTTTCTTTTTTATTTAATATAGTTTAATTGTAAAACATTACAACAAATTCGATAGTTGAACGATACAAACATAAATAAATGATAAATAAATAAATAGTGGAACACAGATTTAGGTAACTTGATAAACTATCAATGTCTATTCGTTAGACAAGCAACTTGCTCCTGAGACTTTGACCGAGTTGTACTGAAAGACGATAATAAAGTTGAGAACGTGTACTTTTTTCGTCATTGTCTTGGGTTTCCTCGCTTATGTAGCAATCAAAATTTTTGGAAAGAAGCTACAGTAATCTTTGTATGGCCAATTTGGAGGGTTTCGATTGCTCGTTGTGAAATAACATCGGCGACGCGGCAGCTTTTTTTCGATATTCTATGGAGACTGAAATGGAAAGAAAGAAGCAGAGATGACGGGAGCGGTACCATCCCTGACGGGGCGGAAGTCCCGCAGATAAAGAAGAAGGATCGTTCTCCACTTTCCGTCTGAATCCCGCGGCCTCGGTTGATTCCTGCGGCAAATGCAATCACTGAAATCGCGTCCGCGATTCAAGATAATACGTAACTTCGTTTTGTGCGACGCGCATCCGAGGTAAGATTCGAGCCAGCGGCTATAAATAAGGGCATAAGACGCGATCATGTCGATTACTTCGGGAGCCGTAGTTTCCATTCGCGAACGGGTGCAATTGTGCAATACGTACGCGTATAATGCGCCGCTAGAATCAACGGTGCGGGAAACGAGGCCATTAAATGATCGAGTCAAGCACCGTCGAGCCGAACCCGCACCGGCTTGTACTCGTATCTCGTCAAATTCGCCCCGGGAATTCGACCACCAGCTGCCCTTAGTCAGTTAACCGACTCCGTCAGTGACTATGAAAGGGCAATTCCAGAGAGGACGCTTGACGTTAGTGGTGGGCCGAGATACTTAAGTGGAGTGAAAAATTCAAAGCGCATAATGCCCATAATATCGTTCCCACATTTCACGGTGCTCATCGCATCCTTTTTCCCCCCTCCCACAATCTAATTATCGTCGAAGTAGAAGACTTGGAGAAAAATTACTTAAAAATTGCGCCGTAAATGAGAACAATGGCGAAACATTTTACACGTGGCCGTACCGATTTTCTCGCGGACCGAGAAAAGTCCAAGTAATTTTTGTTATTTCCAGTGAAAAAAGCAAAACGTATATTGGAGCTACTAACCCTGGATTTTTTTTTTCTTCTTCCGATAGAATTCAGGGAGGCCTTCAGGCTGTTTGACAAGGACGGCGATGGAACTATCACGAAAGAAGAACTCGGCAGGGTTATGCGTTCCTTGGGACAATTTGCGAGAGCGGAGGAGCTGAGGACGATGCTGCAGGAAATCGACATTGACGGTGAGCGGCAGATAAAGATCTCTATTATCCATCTTAGACTACTTATTAAAGTTGTGAAAAGTTTTAAATCGCAATATTTTCCTCGGTACCAATCGGTTCCAAATACATTTGACGCTTGAAAAGATCAAATTACATTATCGAGGGAATATATTGCTACTGGTAATTATTGCTGGATTTGTCCGATCAAAGGGGAGAATTTAGGCTAATATGCAATCCATATTTATTATTTTGACTAGCTCGGTGGAAATCAAACGCTGCAAATTACTAATACGCAGTACACACGGTTTATTTGGAATTTAGCATTTATCATCGGATTTAACCAATTAATGTAGAAAGGTCGAAATTAGGCTAATATGTAACGTAATTGTGTTTGACGTTTGAATTGTTCGATTGAAGATTTAAGCGCTGCGTTTTATCGAAACGGATGGTATTGACCACCGGCATGTGTGATATCGCGCGATATCATGCCTTTTGTTTTTCCAATCCGCGCATTTTGAAAACCCCTCTTCATACGCCACGTGTCACTGAATAGATTAAGGTAATATAATATCCGATGAAAAAAAAAAGCAATATAGTGATTGACCGATTGCAAATTAAATAAGAAGCATAGAAATAGAATGAAGGAAAAAATTAACGACAATAATCTAACAATACATTTAGTGCTTATTATTATTATTATATTATATCATTACTATAGTTGTTACATAGTAATGCGTGAATTTATGCAACGTATGACTTTATCTTATCTTAATTTTGCTCGCAAACGCCCGTGCAGCGTCTTTAACGAAACAATCGCGACGCCAGCGTTATCCAGGCAACAACATTAAATCGCTATTTCCGCGGCGCGAGTTGCATTGTCGGGATTACAAAATAATCATAAAGTAAGGTGTGCGCCGGTATTCTCCGAGCTATCGCCTGGGCGACGAAGCGAGCTGTTAGAGGTGGTAGTATCACTCGACGACGACGACGACGACGCCAAAAGTTTACCGTCTTCTCGCGTATTCACTGTTTCCACGGTCGTCCACGTGCAATCTCGTGCCCGGCGGCAAATCGCCTTAATTGCAGCTAATTCTCAGCGAAACGTTCCGACAATGGCCGTGTTCTTGCCGGAGGGGGAGTCCCTTTATTACGAACCCTTTATTATGATCCTCTGACGCCGCTGGCCGATCTCTCCCTCGCTCTTACTTGATTCTCGAGGCTTCGCCTTCACCTTCGCCCCGAACTCCATCTCTTTACGCCGCTGTATCCAATTTTGTGGCGGCCGCGCTAGGATCTACGTAACGTATCCGTCGTTCCAGCGCTCCTTTAGGTTTTCCCTTCGCGTTTGCACTCGGCAGCAATGTTTCATTGTCTGACGAAAAGGTCCGCGCGAAATCCATGTTGATATCCTCTCACAAACGAACTCGTTATATGTGACGCAAACCACGGTTCCCGAAACATTTTCGATAGCGTATTTATGACTAGAACACCACCCTTTCGGCGCAAAACATATCTTATCCGACGAAAATAAGCAGGGAGTGAAATGGAAAGAAGTAGATATCTTTTAAATCACGTACCTTCTTTAGCTGTCCATTGGCTTTTCCGCCAGCTGCGAGAATTCCAACTTATTTATTCATGGAGTTCATCTGCGGTACATCGAATAATCAGACTTTAATCGTTATCGAGTTTCGTATAGCGATTGTAAATGTTTTAAAACACTGAAAGTTTGGAATCTGATAGTACACGACGATGGTGTATCAGTACTTTTTCCATCTAGAAATTGCTATTGATGATTCGGGAGCGGAAACGGGCCGGCGTATTGATGTCGGATGGTGCGAGTCCTCGTACCTGTTGCTAGTCCGCTCTCCACAACGGTTGGCTATTACCAGTCATTTTCTCTGTAATCAGAAGAATTACGAGATAAAATCCGCGATGAAAAACGACCATTCGCAGCTCTTCAAAAGAGCACTCGACAAAACGAGTTTCGGGCGAAATTCGGCGCTTCCTGGTCGATCTGCACTCGTGACAAAAGCGTTTGGGTGGAAAAAAAGTGAAGCGATTATTAAAATCCGCTTGAGAACACACCGCGGGGTATAAATCGAAGTCTCTGCGTGTCCCAAAGGCCGGAGTAATTACGATACGCGAGTGTAAATTGTTTCGGGGACGAGCGTTATCCACGTGGTGAAATACACTTGCGGGAGAAGCACACCGCGCTTTTTAACGGAGCTCCGAAAGTGATAATTCCCGACACCCGAGGATTAGGTCGGCACGGAAAGAGATTCCACGAGTTTAACTCTTGGCCCCGGACTCCGTTAATGCGCCGAGCGGTCGCAAGAAGGGGATTTAACGATCCGACACGGAGGAGAAATATTTCCGTGGTCGTACAAAAATCGCGGTTGTAAAAAAAGAAGGGGAGCCACGCCGCAGCCGACCATGGCGGTGGGCAAAAGAAGAAGCGATGCGAATCTCGATAATCGCCGAAGCGGTCTCGGCCCCGGGGATATTTCCGAGGGAAATTACTTTTCCGTTTGAACCGCTCGAATCTGTGCTCCACGTACCGTTACGGAGAATAGATACGGTTTCGCGAGCTGTCGTCGTCAATCGCGAACCGTGTGAACCACGCGTGAAATTATCCGATCCCGCCCGTCGCATTGACTTTACGTAACTTTCCCGCGATTCTACGCGAAAAAAAGTTCGATAACGCGATATTCAAGGAGTTCATGCATAATGGTTTATAATTTTTAATACAATCTTTCTCACCGACGACATTTTTTTCCCGCCGGAAAGATACCGCGATTCTCTCGCGTATAACGCTCCTTTTCCATATCTGCATTTCTTATGAAAATGAGTTCTCGACCTAGTCACACGATTTGAAAGTCGCTGTTTCTGGAACATGTTGCTAAGAAAAAAGGCAGGGAAAAAGGAAGTTGAGCGGGAAGTTCGCGAACTCTTCACTATACTATCAAATAGATTGCGCGCGGCCTTAAGAGTTTTCTCATTTTCTATGTTCCGAAAAATTCCATTCTTGCAGACTGCAAGATACTGCATTGAATGCAACGATACAGCTCGTTACATTATTTGAATTGTATTATTAATTGTATTATTAATTGTATTTGTATTTTTAATTGTATTATTTGATTGTTTACAATCATTATTATAAACAAATTGTAACTTGCTGTTATCTTTAACAATTATTATAGTTATTGTCCAGACCATACAAGTAATATAAATATCTTAAAATATGTTTCTAAATAGTTTTTTAATATTTTTTGGAGACTGGATTAAATGAATGAACGTACAATTTGTTGTACAACGAAGTTTCTCTATGAAAATACCACAAAAATTTTCTTCCTCAGCAAAATTTTATTTCGCGGAATATAGTCGCGAAAAATTCGACATCAAGAACAGCAATTTTAAGAAGTCCGTTGTATGTGACGTTCACGTTAATAGCGAGTCGTTACCGTTACGCGGCTATCAAGGCTGATGTAACTATTATCGTTACTGTTACGATTAGCGTGTTTAACGTCGGTTTTTCGCCGAGGGCTCATTGGCAGGAATTTACGCGCTATTATAGCGCGCGGCCGAAAGAACTTTCGCGAAGACGTCCCGTTTAATTAATCGACCCGTCTCTTCTGCAAATGAGATTCGATTGCGAATAGGATGCGAGTGGGTTGCTTAATCGCGTCGTAATCCGCTATAAACTTTGGCGAAGAAAGAACTGTATTAAGCGCAGTGGATCCCGAGTTCTCATCGGCACACTCGCGGTCGAGTACGTCGGAACAAAGCGATATTCAAATTTCGAGCGAGGATTAATTCGCGGGAGATTAATTTGCCCCTCCTTCCGTGCGACCAATTCACCAACAGCTTTAATAACGCTTTAATTCACTCCCCGCCGGGAGACTCGAGACTGCCGGGTCTCCGAGGCTCCGGCGGCCAACGTAAAATGCCATTCGTTATGCGTGCAGTTAGATTCGCCCGCCGCTCCTTGTTCTCTCGATGGCGCATAAAATTCCGATATCTGCAGACGAAACAACGGCAGAAGTTTCCAAACGAATAATTAAAGATATACGTTCGCGCCGCGCCATACAAAGCCTAGTCAAATGAAAACGAAGCCAATCTCTGACGCTTCGACGGGATGCAGCTCTGTTTCAGCGATTACGAGAGAGAGAGAGAGAGAGAGAGAGAGAGAGAGAGAGAGAGAATGGTATCCGCGTACGTTTCACGTTGCCGTTCGTTACGGATCGCGTTAGTAGTTAGAGTATGCGTCAAAACGAAGACCCTGAGAGCCTCTCCGAGAGCGGTAATTAGTATCTACATCTAATTGTAAGTGCCGTGTACATGTATGCGTATATCGATGACGTGAGCTCTTCGTGTTAAACACAGCGGCCAGAAGCGGCTCGCAGAGTTTAATTAGGCCGGAATTAGCTCTTTATTGAGCAGGAGTATGCGATAGTCGCGATAGCTTTGACATGCGCTCTCCGCTCGCATTATTTAAAGAGCGACTCTATGAAACCGTATCGAGATAATTCGACAAAGCCGGATTTCCGAGCGTGTGAAAACATATGCATGCATTGGATGCCACGTTAAAAGTTTGATATCGCGTTAAGAGTTTGATGTCCGTTGAAAAGTTTTAAGAAAACTTTCAAGTTTTAAGAAGAGCAACAAAATATATAAATAATTGTTAAAATAAGTTACGATAAAAGAAAATAAATTGTGTTTAATATCAAGAAATGACATAGAGACCAAGAAGAAGCTCAAGAGCACTCGAATTGGCTACCTCGACGTAATTATTGAAAATTGAAGCGCCCTTATTGATACTGAAGCACTAGAACTTTAGGAAACATCTGTAGATGAGGAAATATATATGAACCAAGCCTTTTAAGTATCAGCGCGCGCGCTCGCAAGTAAACGGCATCAAGTGACTGGCAGGTATCCGGTATCTTGCGAAATCAGAACGTGCCGGATTGTCAAGGCAATCAATCGCGCCCAATCGCCGCATCGTTTGATTTGCTTGGCAATCGGGAAGGTCGCCGGCCCTCTTATTTCATATGAATGAGGTTCGTGACTTTGCGGGACCTCCGCGCCCCGTCCCGGCCCGTCCCGTTCCGTCCCGGTCGCGGTAAGCGGAAGCGTTTGACGTCGTTCTACTGCGGCAAAAGCGAAAGTTCTCAAGAAGTTCCGGCACGTACTCGCGACGGAGAGGTGAGGCGGGATCCAGCCGGGAGCAGCTCCCGGGAACCTCTTCAAAGATTCATGTCGCTCCGATCGCATTACGGCTTCGCCCACGCGTGTAGCCCCGCCGCATTTGCGGCCGCGATGCCGTAAATTATCATGCTATCGCGAGCGCATAAATCGCCCCATAAAACGCCCCTCGATGCAGGTACACGCGTCGCGATCGCGGATCCTTCCGGCGGAGATGCCAGGCAGCAGCACAATAGATACAAAGTTAAATTATCTCGGTCGATCGCGTCGGGACTTGTGAGATCGGATCAAATGCGACGGGCTCGTCCTCAGTCGGCTTCTCGGACTTACCCCGTTGGCGCGATTCCCTCTGATGGAATCACTATGAATAACGTCACGTGCGCAGTTTGCGATCCAAGTTATCGCGATCGCAACTGCTGCGTCGCTTCGGGGATTTATAGCGGTTGGGTGCATACCCTCGTGAATAAGTTAAAACCGTCCCTCGATACAAGTACTAGCCAATTCAAATGATACATGATGAGCGACATTTATCCGACACTTATCCGGGAAATACATTTTTTTGCCCCGGAGATAAACATGGGTGGAGCAAAAAAAAATTGCGGATATTGCAACGTATTAATTAAATTACTCGATTCTGCAATGGTACGCATATATTTTTATGTTTTCCGGGTAAATTGGGAAAAAGAGACCTATTTTCAGAGCTCAAACTTTATTAATTAAACAGCGCGTATCGCAATCAACTTCGCGACAAAATAATAGCGCTCTGTAACTCGATAGTTGAATTCAATTCCGTATTCAGACTAAACTAAAAATAATTTTGCGTTTCTCATATTTATGTACGTTGAGGGAATAATGCTCGGTTTTTTTATTTTAATATTTAATCTCGCTCAGAGAGTTCACTTTCCCGAATTTCATTATCTTTATATAACGTATTAAAAAAATATGATCTAGATTGCTTCTCTCGATCTTTTCTACATACGTCTTCTTTTTCCACAATATAGTTTCCAATATTAATATAAATCGCAACAATCAATGAGAAGTTTATGCAACTGCAAAATAATTTTATATTATATTTATTTTGAAGGAATAATCTCGCTACTTTTTTTATATTTAATCTCGTTTGGGCAAGCATTCCCGCTTTCCCGAATTTCATTATCTTTATGTGACATATTAAAAAATATGATTTGGATTGCTTTTCTTGATCTTTTCCACATCTTCTTTCTCCACAATGTAGTTTCCAATATTAATACAAGTCGCGACAATCAGTGGGAGGAGTTTTGCAACTGTGCGATTGATTGTTACTACCGAAGAGAGTTAGATTTCCCCTTCATTCCCCATTGTCAGAAAATCGCAATTTCGAAAATGTTTCGTGTGTATAGATCAGATTTCAACGCGTTTACAACCATCCGTCCGGTTTCCGCGCGCGTCCGTCTTCCTATCACTTTTATTTCGCGATTTAATTCTCCGCGAGCATGTATCATCGTTACAGGGCGAAACGATATCGTGGTATCGATCGATCTATTCGCGCGATAGATCTCGTATTCGGCGGAAAGTAATAACGTTCCGCAAATACCGTCCGGTTTTCGTGAATCGCCGTCGTTTCCATCGGTCTCTCAACGTATCGCAATTTAGATTACCTGTATATTGTTGTTTTGCCGCTTTGCTTTTTTTTTTCCTTTTTTCTTTCCTCTATCTTTTTCTTTCTCTTTCGATTCTCTATTTCTGTCTCTTATTTTGCGTATCTCAGAAGAGCGAAGACATGGATAAATATAGAGCGAATTACGACTTTGTTATAAACTTAGTGAAATGGTAGAAATGGTTAATATGAAGAATTTTCATACAAGAACTCATGTCTGAAAACTCATGTTCCAGGAATTACAAGCCTTGATACGTAATAATTGATCTAAGTAACGTGTAGAATAATAAGCCCAATCTTTGATTATTGATATTCATTATTCTCTTAATTAAAGCAAATTGACTTTTTACAATTTAATAACTGCTACACATTACAACAAACGTTTGAAGTATCTTTCAGTTCGATACATCTTCTTTTCGGTTCATTGCATAAAAAAAAGTAAGTTTAAGAAAAGGAGAAACAAAAATAGATTACCTCTGCACTTGATGTCTCTCTATATCTGGTCTCGACACGCAGTCTCTTACAAGAGCGCTCAGTCTATGTATATAAATCTATAGGCGAGAATAACGTGACGGAATCGAAAATCGCTCGATTGCCCGGATGTGTTATCGGCCTCGGGATATCGGCTGTTTACAATTTAGCGCTTGTTTTCCGCACCGGCTAATATTTGAAATCTAGGAGAACAAAAGGCGAGGGAAACCGTGCCCGACCGACCCGAGTGCTTCATAGCACCGCGCGGGAGAGTTCAGTAGTTTCGCGATTCATATCCTCGACCGCGTGTCCGCGCCAGAATTAAATTCTCGTCTCGAGAAGTGGTTCTCGTGCTGGCTACGTGACACTTAACAAACGAAACGAAATGACCCACACACCGCGGCGGTGACAGTCGGGGAATCGAGAGACCACCGTGTGTGCGCGCGTGGGAGCGCGAGAGAGAAGACGACGGACGGGCTCCTGAAGGAACGGGCGCTGACGTAACGGCGCTTATCATTTTTCATCGGTCGCTGTCGATCGCTTAATCGTTAAATTTGCCGTGCCGCGAGGCAAAAAGCTGCAAGTATGAAATATTGTCGTCTTTCCCCCCTTTTTTTTTTCTCTTACTAAAAAGTTGTTGGGATTTATCTCCGTCGCGAAATACACGGCTCGTTATGTAACTCGTGCCTCTGTTAGGACAGGCAAGAGAGACAGCCCACGCCGCGTCGTGCCGTCTAAACGTAGAACGATCGCTACATCCGCGTGGTTTAATGAGAATTTTAACGACTGAGCGAATCGACGGGAAAAAAAGAGAACGGGAGAGTAAAGGGAGAAAACAAGGAAAAACGATACAGATGCAAACGGATGGACGGGCGCGGGAGCACGAAACGAAGCCAATCGACCCCTTTTTGTCATGTCTACGCCATCCGATACGGTTTGGAGAAAAACGCGCGCGCGCGCGCGCGCGCGCGGGAGCATTTTCGGGATATGCGGGGCTACTATGCGGCCGTGACATTCGTAATATGCCAACACCGCGGGCTTCTTATCGGGTCGCACGATTGATCCACCCCTCCGTGGCCTCCTGCGAGACGGCAGGACGCGCGCGATTGCGACAGGCGAGAGCGAGAGGCACGAGGCTACCCTATCTCCTCCGATCGCCCCTTCCACGAGTTACGCCCATGGAATTTCATCGGGAATCCCGATCGGCCCGTATCGTAACACGCAGTCAATTTGTATGCCCGCGCATACGTACGTACGTGGGGCATGTAATACATGGTATAATACACGCGACGAATCCGCGCTATCAGAAAATACCCCGGGGCTGTACACACACGGGCCGCGTGTGTGCTCGCTACGTATACGTACGGCTGTCATGCACAACGGCATCTACACACACACACACACACACACACACACACACGCACACACACACGCACGCACGGTCCCGGTTCATGGGCACCTGGAGACGGGGGACTGGGAATTATGTAGGACAGATCGATGATCGTAATCGCATATTGATTAATTCTGTACGAGATTCTGTGTGGGCCGAGTAATCTGCCGATTAAGTCGCCGGCCTATTCTTGTTCTAGATAATCGTAGTCTTACCTTCTGAGAGTTTAAAGTACACTGCTAATGTAACACCGGCGGATCTAATTACGGGATCTTTCAAACTTTCCGCGGCAAGACGTTGCCTTAATTAATAACAAAATTCGAAAGTTAAAGTTGCGCGAGTAAAGTGGCGTAATTAAAATTGCTCTTTCGATCTGAAGAGATCTGTTGACTCTAACGATTATTTGTTAAACATTATCACGTAGATCAAGAACCATTTAGCACAATTTACGATACTTGCAAAAGGTTAAACCCAGTCAACACGCATATTTAAAGATATCTGTTTTAAGACGCCAATTTAGTAGTAATTAGTCTATATTTGCTATTAAAATCTAGCTTGTATGATTTGGCTTTGATATCTTTTATTATTCACTATCATAACGTAAGTAAAATGAAATTGTTCAAAAACGCTTAATGAGAGGAATACAAAAATTTTCTCAGATGGAAGATGTCATAATATTTACTGGAAATCATTATTTCGTTACGCAAATGAAGATGTCAGCTCACTTAGCATAAATAAAATACAAGAAAGACAGCAAAAGACAGGAAAGCCAAATAGTCACGTACGAAACAGTCAGGTGATTCGACACACATCGTAAACTATTGTTGAATATCCGTACGAATATGTATTCCGTTTCATTCGTAGGCAGAATGTTATTGCCGGCGAATTTGCAAACCGCATAACATTATACTTTATGTTTGCCAACGTTGTAATGCACTTTATGTTCTCATTCTTCGCGGGAATGGGCAGGTATCGTTATCACGTAGTCGGCGTTTACACGCTCAGCCGTGTGAGATCGCGCATGAGTTGATACCGTGCGCGAACACCCGGCGTTTCCGCACGCGTGGATCCGCGTGCGTGCCGTTGCATGCACAGGACACTGCAGCGGAAAGTTGCTGCAAAAGTTAACATGTGTGTATATACGTATGTACATGTACACGCCGCGGAATCCCCAAGGCACTGCTACCACCACCCCCCTCTGGCGGCATTATCGCCGTCTAAATCCCGTTTACACCGACGGTTATCCGGGTAAAATCCGCTTAGGCTGGCGCTTAGCCTACGACGCCGGTTGCAGCCGGAAGTTCTGAGGGTGGGCGGCGCGCTGCAAATGAGGACTTGGATTTTAAGAGCGCGCACGCTTCCCTCGATAAAAGGCGCGCCGAGACGCGCGATCGCTCGCGATTGTAGAGTTTATCGGGAGACTTGGTCGCGAGAAAGGCTGTCCGATGCATGCGCACATTTTCTTCACTTCCGACACATTTCCGTGCATGCTCCGTATTTTCAGGAGAATGAGAGCGAAACGAGCGCGTGCGTGTCATGCGCGGATGTAAGGAAGATTTGAAAAGTTAAGCCCTCCTAGAAATATGTCAGTAAATAACAGATTCAATGTACAAGGAGATTGATAGGTAATATCTACGTCGCGTTTTTCCTATTCGGGAATGGAAAGAATCGATTTTCGATGAAACCATCTGGAGTGGATAAAAATCAGAAATGCGCAATAAATAGATAAATGAGAAGCGAAGGATGTTAGTCACCTGAGAGAGTTTTTTATTATAGTTATTATAAATTTGTGGGCGACCAGTCAGTGTCATTGTGTAATGCAATAAAGTTTACTCACGCGACTCTTTGTGGAATGGAAATTTCGTCTTTTACGCTACATCTTATATTTCCGTCAAATCGAAAGTTATTGTACACGTCTCAGAAGCCTGATAAGAACTTATCGACCGTAACATAGGATAGAATTGCATCTGGTAACAGTAACTTTGCGGAACTATGGAGTAGAAATTCAGAACGGAAGAAAGATGCAAAACCACTTAGAATCTTCAATATGGAGTGAAACACATTTGCAGTATCGTAAACGTTTAATTTTTAATTTATAACTTTTATTTATGCGCTTTAACATTCGATACTCATCTTTGCTTGCTGTAGCGAGGATATTTCGAAATTGAACTTCGGGCTGGCGTTAAAGAGTTTAAGAAGGCGACGTGACAGAAAATGACTCGGTAAAATTTGTTAACTTATTAAAGTATACTGTTCCAAAAATAGTACCACTACGAGACCGTTTTTTTCCCTCTGAACATTAATGGATTAACCGCATCCTACATCATCTCGTGTGAAAATTTTAGTTGAAAAAAGGCGCTATTTATATCAATGCCATTAATTTGTGGAATAAGAGAAATTACAATAAAATAAAAGCACTCCCTTCTCTTTTCCTGTAAAGAGCATCAAGCATTTTAATTCGTTAAAATTGTATTATAATATAAGGAATGACAACACGCGAAATGACTTTTTTTCCTGTAATAGCGTCGACGTCTCTAAATTTCGATCTGTCTTTCGGTTAGACGGTGCACAATGTAGAATTGTAATTACGTGTTGTATAATACGTGACTTCATCACCATGCCGCGGGTCCAGCGCGGATCTGTCTGCAGCTGCGCGGGAATTAGCTCGTTCGGGGATGGCTGACGGATGGATTGTAAACTGTGTACATCGCACGAACAACACCGCGTTTATTTAGGCGGTGGTCGAATTATGCAAATTAGACGGCGATCTGCATCGAATCGTTCGGACGGATCCTCGACGCGGCCCTCGGTGCCGCGATAAACGGTGTTCCTCGTTCGCCTGTGATTTATTTCCTTCAGATATTACCAAACCGATATTATCATTAATCCGATCCGCCGACTCGATCCTCATTCGCAGCGATCATGTCGTTTCCCGATCACTTGTTCGCGAGCTCGCGAATTTTTGTCTCGCTCACGTCGTTAATACAGCGAAACGAAAAACGTTGGAAAATAGAGTAAAAATATATCTACACGCGAATGCTTTTGTTCTCGTTTATTTAAGTAAACGTTTGTAAAAAAGAAAGTTATGGAAAACGTTTTAGAAAGGTATGAATAAAATACAGAGACTATACTAGACTTACGAATCAATTTTTCATACATTCGAAAATGAAATGTCTGTCCTTATGTTGATGGTTTCTACGTAACTGAAGCAAAAGATTATTCGCGTTTGCAAGATGTAGAGTGTACTCTTGCTACATTTCCTGCCAAGAAAGCATTTGTTTCATTTTTATTTATATACTCTATTTTTCGATATTATTAATGCCGATATATTAATTTATTTTTAAGAATATAAGATTATAATAAAGCAGCAATTTAAATATTCATTAAGCCGACATTATAAATGAAAGAATTACGACCCTTTCTGACTCATGAATTAATAGGAAGTGCTGTGCGAGAAATTGTAATTAAACGTTCGCATGAAGTAGAGCTGAAAATCAGCTTGACTAAAAACTCGTAAAAGTGACGAGAAAGATACCACGATTCTTTTCCACGCGAGGAACTCTGCATCCAAGGACATTACTTCGGATCGCAAGGTGTAAAGTTCGTTCAGCTCCCGCGCCCACCCTCTCGCCCTTTTACGCCTTTGTGCCTATATTGCCGTGTACTTCCCTCTTATTATGACGTGTATAGTGCGATAAAGGGGTTTCACGACCGCTTAAGAGGCTGGAAAGCATTTATGTCGTGGCTTTACCGGAATGCAGAGAAGATTTCTCCCGTTCGTATCGACGTAAATTGCCCGATAGACGTATAGCGCACCCCAATTGCTGTATTTGGCGAGACCTCCCCATAAAAAGCTACTAAATAATCAACCATATCTTTTACTGAGCTTGGTTTGCTGAAGAAAAAAATTTGAGAGAAGTTAAAAGAAAGTCTACTCAATGTCTAGATTAAGAATGAATTAATTTCTTTAATCAGAAGGCTCTGCTTTTCAACCCCCTTGAGAGCTCAGGAGTGTTGACCCTGCATTTGAATGACGAGGAGAATTTTCTCTTTCTGTAATCCTTCTCTATTCTACATGCGCAATTAAATCGCATTTAATTAAAAAAAAATTGTCGGATTTATTATTGTCCTTTATTGTACGCGACTGCAATATTATCTTATTCGTCTTGAAGAATCTTACATAGAAACAATTAGGAGATATCGCTGTTCAGTTTCCTTGCCTCCGTAAACTTGTCGCATTATTCTCGAGTCCTTTCGAAATAAATCGCGCTCGAGATCCTCTCATGGCAATTCAGCTTATCCGACAACTTAATTGTCTCCTCTTTCGTATTGCAATTCTGGCATACTTCTGTTTACGTCTTATGATTTTTCCTCAGGTGATGGAAACGTCAGCTTCGAGGAATTCGTCGAGATCGTGAGCAACATCGGTGCGAGCACGGCGGCGCCGTCGGATCAACATCAGGAGGAGCAGGAATTGCGAGACGCCTTTCGGGTGAGTGAAATAAGCGCGATTCCCCGTCGCTTGTTTCATTTGGATCTATGAGTCGCGTGGCCGGCAGCTCCTTCGCCTGGATCGCTCCGCGCGATCGTCCGATAAATTCTAGCGCCCGCCTCACGTAGGCGAAGCGCCGGGATATCGAACGTAGCATATTTTCTCGCGATCCAGCCAATTTTCGGCCGGATTACCGCAGTCGTTTTCAGTCAACTTTCTCCCTTGCGCCAAGGAAGCAAGAGGATTTGCTTCAGCGTTCTTAAACGAGCCGATAGAGCCGGTTTCTTTAGGCAGAGACTAAGGAGGGCGACAGTTTACAAACTATCCCCCCGGCGTTTCCTTAGAGTATAATGCTCGTGAAACGCAAAAGTTTATAATGACCGTGACATGCACTATGAATACTTGAGTGTCCTATGCATACTTTATGCATTATATTAATAAGTTTTCCGGTACACGCGCCTGGGTGTTTCGCAGTTAAGCGGTTGGGAAGATTTAATCCGTTCCGACTGTCGAATATATCCCTTAATCTTTCCTTTCTAAGAGTTTAAGATTCAAGATCTCTCACTTCGGACGAAAATGTCAGAACTATTGGATTAAGATTATTTGCATAATCTTTCAAATTAGTTGCGGTCTGTTGATGGAACAGCCTGCCTGGGACACTGTAAGTTCTTCAAACTATTCATGTTATTCAGCTTCATAATTATATCTCGATTTTGAAATCATACATAATTATTACCGTTTTAAATATATTTTTATTATTTCTTTTCACATATTTTATATATACGATTGCAATGACCATGTCAAATGTAATAGAACAGTTACTTCTTGCGTATAAATTGCATATGTTTTTGAGATGTTTGGGATCAGCTCACGAATAATAAATATAAATAATAAATAAATAAGCAAACAGATGTGATTTATACGGGAAATTTGATTCACGAGAAATCATGAAATAAGGATCAGGAAACCTGAAACCTTAAGCTCAATGCTCCCTACGGTGAGTGCAATCCTCGATCTTTCTGTAATAAAATAAATTCCGATCCCGCGTTACTCGCCCCTCATCGAAATTTCCGACACGTTTACCATGAATGTGAAAAATGTATAGAGCGCAACGACATCGACCATAATACCTGCGGGTACGCGTATGTATAATGCGATTATTTAAAAGGATACGTGGAAGAATACTAAACGCAGAATTAAGAGTCTTTGCATGTTACCTCTGCTTAATATCATATATATAGTATGAAATATATGCATATATATGTTTATATAGATATATATCGAGTTAACGGTTCGATGAATAGTTTGAGTAGAAATTGCGTACATACTTTCGCGGTTTCAATCGAAATTACCCTACGATCACATTGAAGAATTTCGCTTATTACTGGAAAAAAAATGTGATGAAGCGGTGAATTCCTCGACTTGTCTCACATTTTTTTTATTTTCGCTGTGTATACATTCTTGCATATCGTTCAATTAAAATGGATAAGAGGGATTAATATCTCGGGACGGGAACAGTGGAATTTTTCTTTTATCAGGACGTTATGTGCAAAATACTTTCGAAAAATTAGATTATTGATAGATGTGACGTCTGCTTGATCGCGGATCAAGGTAATATTGGCATCATATGTGAGGACATATAATCGGGATTATGCACTGATTTTATGGGTGCGAAACGCCGGGAGATAAAAGGATCACGAAGCGTTTACGTTTTCTTGCTTGTTGTCGGCGAAGATATTCTTGTATGAATAATGCATCTGCCCGTCGCGTATACGCGTGCCTTTATGTCAAACTGAGGATAAGCCAGGATCAGCGCGAAATATTCCGTTTAATGCGACACGGCTTCCCAGACTTGTTGTCGCAAGAAGAATGCAGCTGCAATCCGATCGCGCGTGGAATTAACAGTCGCGAATGAAGCCGATCGCTTTTCACGTTAAAACGTAAAATCTCCGGGCGACCTCCTTAAGGTGACTGAATAATTTAACGTGCTCGCAGTGTAAGTGGTCCCCCGGGAGGAATAGGCACCTAAAGACGCGGGCGAAAGTTGTCGAAAGTTTCAAAAACTTCTTGAATGAAGGTAATAAATCCGCGGAAGAAAAGTCCGTACGCGAGATAGACTCGTAAGGAGACTACGCGAAAACGGATCTTTCCCTGAAAGCCGGAAAGAAGAAGGTTACAGGGTAACCAGAAAACACGGAGTGTTCGACTTCGCCGGTAGCGCGTTCTCTCAGTTGGGGTGTACGGGTCCTCTCTTACAAGTCTCTTACAAGTCCGCCGGTATTTGTTCGGGCTGTCTTATCAGGTCGGTCGGCCGTTGTTACTCACAGTCAAGTCCTATTCACTCACGAAGGACATGCGACACTTGATTTTACGGATTCTCGAATCTAATTCTCTTTCTCTCTCTCTCTCTCCCTCTTTTTCTCTCTCTCTCTGTCTGTCTTTCATGCTGACTTCCGTGACAAGCTTGTTTCAACCGAATCGGAGAATCGGAAAGGCGACGAGCGGCATCGTAAATTGTGTAACAAGTGCAAGTGAAATACTTGGAATCTTTGCAGAAAGAATCGTTTTTTTTTTCTTCTTTTTTCACTTGAATACATCTGGAATTTTATGTTTCAATCTCACGAATATACCCCTTAAAGTGTTCCTCAGATTTTTTGGTTGAATACATCCAAGATTTCACGTTTCATTTTACGTGAGTAGACTCGAAAACGTTTTCATGATATTTTCCAATTGAACGTATCTCGGTTTCAATATATCTCGAGACGTTTTCGACAGGACCCTTCTGACTCGAAGCGGAGTGGCAGAGCGAAAGTTATGGCGATAAAACAATCGGATTTGTTCGTCTCGTGGAACGGGACGATGATTATAACAATTCCATTAAGGTCGCTAAATCTTAGGAGGCTTATTAAGATCGAGGAACTGGCGACGGAGTTGAGCGCGTTCGCTGATCCCGATTATTGCCCGTCGAAATTCTTGTCGCCAATGAAATGAGGATTCTATACGCTTCGCAAAGTCACATTGAAATGGAGGACGCGGGATTTACTTTAGATTCTTCCTCGATCGTTACGTCTTTTCGCATTCCTGCCCTGCGGCCGTAATTCTCACCTACGCGCAAATAAGGGAGGTTTCCTCGAAAAGAGGAAGAGGAAGGAGAAGAAGAAAACTTTCGTCCCACTTCTCGCTCGTGATGCAATCACTGAATAGATCAAACCAATGTGATTATGCCGCTTTTGGGGAACTCGCCGTATTTCTCTTTCTCTGAATTTTATCTGGATTAAAGAAATGCCGCCACACCTGAACGCAATATCGTTTTCGGAAATAAATGAGTTTCTCTCGTCAAGGGTGCTCGGATAACGATACAATTCGATTTACAGCGAATACCTGAGAAGTTAAGAGATTTATTTTACGAATGATATTTAATTGAAGTCGGATCCCCTTGATTAAATTTACAGCAATGACGATGATACGTTGTACGAGAGAAGCGTGACTTAATTACCCGATGAAAAAGTATTACGTTATAAGTATTGTAAAGCGAATGTCTTGAAATGAATAAAAAAAATTATATTTCTTATTGAGCAAACGCCCACGGTAGCAATTTTATACATTAATTTACATATTTAAAACCATGTCAGGATTTCGCGAGTCCAGCAGTCACGACATTTAATGCCAGGCCTTCGCAAGTTAGCTCAGGCTTATGTTGACTGACAATGAAGGGACCTCACATAGCAACCCAATTGCATCGTGTAGCTCCTATCCCGAAAATACGCCTCAAGCGAAACCGAGACGAAGCGAAAGTAGTCAGAGTATGGAACTCGGTGTTTCAGCAAGCTTGCTGTGTAACATTTATTTCTGTTTGGTTAACCGATCATTCCCTGCCTGCCTAAGCCTGCATTCTGACTTAAACATTCTGTGCTGTCAATTAGTTAGCCGTCAGTTCTCCAGATTGAGTTGCGACGAAGAAAGTGAATAGGTCAGACTGTGTTGACTTTAACAAGTAAATATCGCGGCGGTTGGGGCGACTTAATTAATCCACTTTGGACTAATTTTGTCCATTCTAGTGTTTGCCTTACGGCAAATCTCCCACGCTCCCACAGGAGTTAGAAAAAGAGAGAGAGAGAGAGAGAGAGAGAGAAGACTGAAACAACGCGTCTCTTCTCGTTTCTTAAACCAGGAATGACGCCGTGTAACATCGTGTAACTTAATACGCGTGGAGTAAGAACGTGCCGCGCCAATTTCCCTCTCGGAGCTCGTCTCCTTTTAACGCGCACTCCGTTTCGAGCTGCAATTCACTTTGCAATTTCCTTGCAGTGGATATATTTCCGAGCTGTCTATAAAAAGGCAGCCGAAGCTTAAGTGCGCCGAAAGTTCGCCGTTCGTAAGAACGCCGGCCCTCCATTAACCGTGGCGCGGAACCGCCAGTTCTAAACATTCGTAACACGTCTCGTTCTCGGCAATCCTCTCCTGGACCCGTCCACATCCCTCCGTTCCGGTTACTATTCTTCGCCGGAAGATGTACGTCGTTTTCGAAGGACAGCGTTTTGTCGTTCGAGCATTCATGCTCCCATTCATCGCGCTCATTCGTCAACCCGGTCACATTTTTCCGTCTTACTGCCTGCCCGTCGAGGGCTGCGCCAACATGCTCACCCTACCTGGCATCCTCGCGAATCGAATCGGAACTCGCAAGCGTGCCCCGGCCGAGATTCGCTCTCGTTTGCGCCGGGTCGAGAGAGGCCGTGCTCTACTCGCCCTGCTGTCGATCCTTTTTCTTCCGTTTCTCTCTTTTTCCTTCGGCCCTTTCCACTTGCGCCTGATGCGCTTAATTCTTTCACGCGAAAGAGCTTTTATCCATCCCGAATGATTTACTCCATTTGTACCAACTACCGCAAGCGAAAGGGAATAAAAAGACTGACTAATTCTTACGTGTGTTTAAACGCGCGTATAATCTGCGGAAACTACGCTTATTCTTTTTAACCAGTTTTGTTTCGGCTGCGCCGAAACCTTGCCGGCAAACACGAAAAGTACAAAGGGCTCAAAGGGATCTTTTTTCTGGAAATGTTTCGGGAATTAAAAATCATAGAGAAAAATGTTATAACAGACCGATAATTATATAGAATCGAATTTTTCTCGCGCTGTTGGCAAATTCTTATTTGTTTTATTTAGACGGGGAGAACGATCTAAAAATAGAAAAACGAAACGTTTCTGCAGTTAATACCAGTTTCTCTCGTTACGGTTGTCTAGACTTCTTTTGTTCTCGCGCCACCACCTGCCCTCGGGTCGTTCTGACCACCACTAAAGGTGAGAATACACTGATCCGGCGCGAACAACAACAAACGCGAAATCGAATTTATTTTATTTAAAACTTTCTTTGATGTACAATTGATGAGTCGAACCGAGTGCGAATCGAACGTAAACGAACTTTCCATTTCGCTGCAGCATTTGTATCTTCCGATTGTTAACTGCGAAAATCCACATTTTTTTACACTCGATATAGCTTAATGTTTCAATATCGTATAACTTTTATAACAAAATCCGTATATCCATAAAATTTATTATTCTCTCAATTGACTTAAATGCCTTAAAAAAGATATCATTTTTTTATATTAAATATTATTTCTTACATTAAATATTTATTACGCTAATATATTAATATTTCTTATCTTCTTTTTTATATTAAAAAATTTCTTATATAAAAACTAAATCCCTAGAATAGTCGGCGTTTGCGCCGGGATGGTGTTAGTTAAATTGTCGATCTCTGTGGAGGCAATGCATTTACGATTGTGCACGGAGTCGGTGGCTGAAGTCGGCAAATACCTCTGAGAGGAACCGACAGAGATGGAGAAGAAATCCACCTGGGCGAGTCTGGGTAGCCACTGCGTGTTGGAAGGAAGTATGTCAAACTGTTACTCCACAATACATCCTAATGACGCCAGCTTCGCGGAGGATTTCTGCCGAAGCGTCTCCCTTTGCTCGGCCATTCTTTTGGATTGTCTACTGCCGTCTGTCTGAGCCACTTCTCTGTCACTTGTCTGGTTATCCAGGCAAAGTTCTGGCAGCGGCGGTGTTATTTTTCCATGTTTTCTCGAGGAGGTTGCATTTTCGCCTCTTCTTTCTGCCGAGATAGCGCGCCCAAAGTGTTTGCACGAGAATTGAGGGATTCCGCGTAGCTTTAGCGCGAGCTCGGTCAAAAGCGATACACGAATGGATACTGGTCGGATAAATATTTCGCTGAATAGTCGAGCAAATGTCCCGTAAGTAAATATTAATATCTAGATTGATTCCATAGAGAGAACGGTACAGAGAGTACGCTCTCCATATAATTAATAGAGACTTTATTTCGTGTAAATTTAACTTAAATTAATTTCATTTAAATGAAAATTTAACAAGGGTATAATGTATATAATGTGATTAATATGAGCTCCCGAGTCGTGCTTCTTCCTTAATCACGTCGTTTTCGAAGCGAGATTTCTCTAATGTGACAATTATATTTGAAAAGATTGACATTTTCCAGCGAGACGCAGGAAACGGCATGAGCTTCTTTCCAGCGAAATAAAACTGTGAGCATAAATATAAATGAGTCCTCGGGCGGGATGACTTATAGTCCTTGTTGCGCTATCTCGGTCTTTGCGAGTCGTGCTATCAGATTTATTTTCAGACGGTCTAATTGCCCTTCATTAAATTCACTCCTATTCCCGCTGGTTCCGTCCGCTTCCGTTGTCTGTCATTCCTAAAAGCTATTGTGCAAAATTTCTTTTTTATTATTAAATCTGTCTCCCGCTCCCGCAGGGGCTTCTTATTGTTCAAGGTTGCCTTCTGGCTGTATGCCCGAGCTTCCACGCTGTCTTTCTTTAACGCGCGCTCAGGTACCGCTTCGTCGCGCCGTTGCCGTCTTCCCTTATCTCCGCGAATTATGTAAATCGCCCGTTCGGGGTTTTCCAGGTTTTTCTTAGGCACACGCGTTATTGTGCCTACGGCGGAATCCCTAGGAGTTTAAATTCGCTTCAGTGACAGTTTGATAGCAGAATTATCTCGATATTTCGCAATTTTAGTAACGGGATTGTTATTTTCTCTTACAATTTTATTTATACAAAAAGATACATAATACACTATTCTATTGACCAATTGAAGCTCTTTAATCACTTTCTATTGTAATATCTTTACAACAAGGATTTTCAGAGAATTCCCTGAAGCCTTTGTTGTTTTATTTAATTAATTTTACTAACTTAAAGTCATTAAGAATTTATTACGAATTTATTAAATCTTTCGACCTTCGGGATCTTCAAAAATACTGCGACAATTCTCGACTCTCTGAATTCCCTTCAAATGCGGCTGTTTGCGAATCGCTTTCTGTTTCGCGTTTGTGTAGAATTTATCGTGCGCAACAACGGAACGAGAAGTTCCTCCGCATCTTTAGACTGCACAGCCCGCTAAAGTGTTTAACGATCGGGGCATTAAGGCCAAATGTGACGTATTGTAGTCACCAAGTCGATATTTTAATCTTCGCGACCCGACTCTACCACTGCGACGCCGGCGGATCGTGCCCGACGGTCTCTGGAATAAAAGACGCGTGACAGGGGACGAGCGAAGGAGGGAGAGTCACGGGAAACGTGTAAAAGGGTGGAAAACAAGCGACCGAAATGGAAGAGCGACTCGAAGGGGGGGTGTAAAAAGGGGTTGGGCAACTTCAGCCGCCGCAAGCCGCCGAAGGGTATCGCGGATAGATAGCAAGATTTATGGTGTGAAGAGAGAAAAGGGGAAGTTTTCGCGTGTGTGCGCGCGAGAGGCGAGATTACATTGCAAATAATCGAACTCTCGTAAAATCTAATATCCAAACAGCATTGTCGGCGATCTGGGCGAGATTTATCTTATATCGTGTCCGCGATTCTCGCAGGGCCGCCCTTTTTATCCGGAATTACGCGAGCGATTGTATCTGCCGGCGCAACGATTTAACCATTTCGGGAGGAGCCGTCGAAATTTTAAATAAAAAAAAATTGAAACAATTCGCGTAACAAAGGGATCCGGTGCAAGATAAAAGCACCGGAAAGTACGTATGCGTGGCACGTAACGGCTCAAAAATCCGCAACAACAATCCCCCCTGGGCAACAAAAGGGGCAAACAATGTACTAACAGGGAATACAGTGGTCCAGCAAGATAAAAGAAGCGAGAAAAACGAGTGGAGAGCCCGCGAACACAAATGCAAGCGTGCAAAAACAAATAATGGCAATCGAGTGTATCCGTTGTCGGCAATATCGAACTGGAAGGTGTGCAAAAGGGTCGTTGAAGATTTTCACCGTTTTCATACGTTTGGCCATCGTCATACCGCTGGACAACGTCGGCGAAAAACTGCTGCGACTAACGCATAAGCGTTGTTCTTTTTTTTTTTTCCTGTATACCTACACGTAACATTGAGGGAATACACGTACACATACATCCTTTTGGGATTTTCACACAATCGTGATTCGAATGCGAGCAGCCGACGCCGTTCGTCGTTTTAGAAGCCATAATTCAAGCTTTAAAATATCGTGAATCATAGCGGGAACGTAATGCTGACGTTTTTCAGCGAAAGCTTCGAAACTTGACGCGGGTAACTTTCCGAACGGAAGCAAAAAGATAGGCAGGGGAAAAAAATCGGAAAATAAAAATGTATCTCGGGAGAATCGCGCGCGTGTAGGATCGCTGCGCGGTTTCACGTTGAACTTTACTTCCGGAAGGAAGAGGGGGGGAAAAGCGTGAGAGAACGTCTTTAGTTCGCATTAGCATGCTAATGAACGGCTAATCGCGTAACGTTCTTCGTCGGCCCTTATCGTAACAGGCGTTACGAACGAGCAACGGTGGCAGGTGGGGGGCGAGTGATTTATTTTCGCGTAATCCTCTGTGTACGCTCAAGGCGGACCGACGTGAAAACGTGAACGCCACGCGTTACAACTCTCCCCCTAATATCGAGATGCGCGTTTCGGGAACCATAAATCCGTGCGGATGTTCCGACCAAAAATATATACGGTACATGCAGCCGCCGGAGGTGCACATTATTTGATAAGCAAAATCATGACGCTCATTATTTTCTTAGCCGCGGGCGAGTATCGATTCGCGTCGTCAAATGAGAAAATATTTTCAATAGCAAATAGTGGCCGAGAATATGTTTGCACTAGATATAATAGGACGTTCAATTGATGATTATAACTTTAATTAAATAAATCAATAATTGTAATTGTAATTAATTATTTCCGATGATTGCATTGACAACATTGTCATTTCCGCAGATACGCAGTTCTCATACGACATAAAGGCCATGATATCGATTGGTCGGAATGATCCTTGGGCTAAATAATTTACTAATTACTGTAACGACCGTCCGATTGTAATTTCCCTCGAACGCATTAGAGAAACAGCGACGAGACGTCACTTAGGGCGACGGCATTTTTTTCCAAGCTTCTATTTCCCATTTCCTCTAGGCGGCACCTTCCCTTCTGACTTTCGTCGGAAACGGAGTTACTCCGGTGATTTCCACCGAGGAAAAGTGACAAATATCTGCCTATCTGCCGTGTTTCCGCGCTGCGAAAATATACCTTGGCACTTAGCTCGTTTTATCGCAATATACAAGTACTAATATAAAGATGTCACAGTACAAACATTCAGATAGCACGTTAAGTGATTCATCGATCGTTTCATAGATTTCTGAGATAATAATTGTGCGTTACGAAATCAAAGTTGCACAAAAAGTAATAAAAATTTATTTTTTGTGTTTAATACTTTTATGCATATTTTGCAGAGTCTTGTATATGTATTTTGCATAATTTTATTTCTAATATATTTGTGTAAAATATATAAAACGGACTTAAAATAAGACATAAAAATTTGGTATCTTAGATTTATTTAAAATCAAAATTTGCGAAAATTATTATAAAAACATGAAAGAAATAAATATGCTTATAAAAATGTAAACATCAAAATGCAACTTTGTCAAATCTTCATGTTTTATTTTAATTTTAAATCCGTTTTATATAACTTAGAAATTTTTTAATTTTTTTAGTTAATATATAAGTATATTATATG